>JABCKD010000838.1:0-55245 GCA_013186415.1 Fusarium sp. NRRL 66088 | reverse complement strand
CCCCCAGATACCGCTCCACCACCTCCACCTCATGGCTTTAGGGCCGAATTGGAGGACCTTCAGGACTTTTACGATGGTGCTCAGGGAACCCCACGGGCTGACAGGACTCCGGCTCTACCACTTGATACATCATTTACTCGCAAGCTTGTACCCGCTGTGTCCAGTCCAACCAGGAGTTCCAATGCCACGGCGAACTTGTCTCCCACTTACACGGCGAGCCATGAGCGTTATGAACGTAACAAAATAAGTCCTACGGACAGAGTGCGCAATCAAGACCAGTTCCGCAACAGCCGCGAGTCAGACGACACAACGAGCACAAACCCGCAGCAAACTTCGATCGAGTCGTCTGCAACAACAAGTGCAAGCTCCCTGTCAGGCATCAATGAGAATGCCGAAGCCCGAACAATAGGTGACTCTCCCGAAAGCTCCATCATTGAAGGAAATCTGCCTGGGAACCAGTCTGTACCCCAGTTTCAGTATCATCACCAGAATGATTTTCCACCGCGTGTATCGAGCGTCCCCAATGAGGACTCGAGGAGCTATTCCACCCCCGATCTGGCTGAGAGCGCCTCCAACATTGGGCGCCACTTGACACCAAGTTCAAGTAACCTGAGGAGGACTTCGATGCCTAGACCGCAATCATCTTACTCCATCTACTCAGATGGTCGCGGCCGCTCGCCTGGTCTGATGCCTGGTGGCTCGCAGACACGTAAATCCCCTGATGTAAGGTTGTCAACCTATGCAGAGCTGCTCAATGCGCCATATCCCCAGCAAGCCCCGGCGCCCCTGACTCCCGACAACTCGAACCTCCGAACAGTCATTGGCAACAATGCCTCTCTCCTGAGCACACAAAAGACCCTAGATATGTACCGTGCCAACGTCAAGAAGACCAATGACCTGTCGATCCAATACTCGTTTGCGGTCTTCCTAATCTCGACCGCTCAGGAGCAAGGCCTGGATGTCTCAGATCCCAAGATGCGCAAGAACAGCCCGAAGCCGCAAAAGGGCCGCGATAGCCCGACCGCCGAAGGCTCCGTCTCGACCCCTTATGAGCTGGTTCGTGAAGCTCGGCAGATCCTCCAGCGCCTGTCCAGCGCTGGTTATCCCTTTGCGCAGTATTATCTGGCCGACGGCTATGCTTCTGGACTCTTCAACAAGGGCAAGGAGGATTACAACTCTGCCTTCCCTCTCTTCGTCCTGGCTGCGAAGCACGGCCACGCTGAATCTGGATATCGAACCGCGCTGTGTTACGAGTTTGGTTGGGGCTGCCGCAAAGACCCGGCCAAGGCTGTGCAATTCTTGCGCACAGCTGCTTCGAAGCGTCACCCCGGTGCCATGACACGACTGGGGAAGGCCTGTCTATCTGGTGATCTCGGAGAGAAGAGATATCGAGAGGGTATCAAGTGGATGAAGCTCGCCAGTGAAGCTGCAGACATGCAGTACAATTCGGCGCCCTACCAACTTGGTTGCTTGTACGAGAACGGCTATGGTGCAGATATCTTCAAGGACGATAACCACGCTGCGGAGCTCTTCACACAGGCCGCGGATCTGGGGCATCCTGAGGCCAACTTCCGTCTCGGTGATGCCTATGAGCACGGTCTGCTCAACTGCCCCCGTGATCCTGCACTCAGTGTGCACTTTTACACTGGCGCGGCTGAACGGGGACATGCTGGTGCTATGATGGGATTGTGTGCCTGGTACATGGTGGGTGCTCCTCCGATTCTGGAGAAGGACGAGGAGGAGGCCTACGAGTGGGCGCGTCGATCTGCGGATTTAGGTATGTCATGAAACCATGCATGGAGTTGCCAAGGTTGCTAACAAGGTCATAGGTTTTGTCAAGGCACAATATGCCGTTGGATACTTTACCGAGATGGGCATTGGATGTCGACGCGACCCCCTGGAGGCTAATGTTTGGTACGTCAAGGCTGCTGATGCCGGAGACGAACGAGCCAAACAGCGACTGGCGATTATCCAGGCAGCTGTAAGCGGTCAGGGAACCCCGATGGAAGTTGCTCCACCACGCAATGGCAAGATACAGAAAAACAACAAGGACGATAAGGACTGCGTGGTAATGTGAGGGAAGCCGGACGGGACCGGGCCCGTCCAACGAGGGCGTGGCCATGATATGGCAGAAACGACTAATTCACAACAAAAAACAACTCTGATTCTTGGGAAGCCGGGCTTTACGACACATACCGGCCTACTTTCTTTCTTTCTTTTTCTTTCCTGTCCGTCCTTGCATCATCAGCAACAAAGGCATGTTCATGTTCATTCGGCGACGACGCTGTTATATCTTCTTTTCATACACTGCATCACTGCATTTGGGGGAGCTTTTGTGTAGGGTTGGATACTGGGAGTTGTCTTTTCTGGCGCAACTCTTGTCCCCCATTACTCTCCTTGTCTTGTTGGAAATACCACTTTTAGACTAAAAAAAGGGGGGGGAGTTGGGAATTCTGGATACTTTGAGAGGTGGTATGGGAGGGAATTCTTATCTGATTGGGAGTGAGAAGCGCAGTGCTTTGACTGTTGAGGGGGAAACCAGGTGTCGATGAGAGGACACTGGTGCGACTGGCATTTTCTGCATGGCGTGCGATGATGGGAACGGGAGAGTTTTGACAGGGCAAAAGGATGATGAAGCTCTTGCGTTTGGCGTTTATGGGGAGGGACGCGGCTTGGATGTAATCACGACGTAATAATATAGTGCCTGTCATGAATGGGAGAAGATTGGGTGTATGGTCTACGGCTAGTGACGCTTGTTGGAGTGAGATATGATCTACTGGATGAAGAATCGAGGCCGGAGTGTATGATAATAATGAATTAATGAATCTGAGGTACGGTGGTTTGAAGGGGAGTGAGTGTTGGTTGCTGGGTCTTGACATTGGCTCAAGTATAAACGGAACCTTGGGGCCGAACATGTATATATATACTTGCCTATATATGTATATAGTTGAGGCATCATTCAACGTGGTTGTATGAGTGTACATAGCTAAGGTTGGAACCCCAAACCCCAAACCCCTCCTGACTTGTTGAACTCTCTGTGTATCAGTCCGCCTTGCATGAACCGCGATAGTTTTCATCCACGAAGGGTCCAACAGTAGTAGATTAACTAGGCTACCTTAGTGGCCCAACCGGACTACCTAGGGAGCAATTACAACAGCAGATACACATCAGATGACAACACAACGCGCTAGTTTTTCATCCACATAAAGGAGGTTCATCCGTCTACCACACGCATTAGTGACCCTATTATTATATGGCTTTGATCCCAAATTAGTGACCCTATACCCACTCACCTCTCGATTCACCGCCTATGTCACTCGACCTTTAAATTGTGGTCTCCAACAAAAGTCCAGCCCCACGTATCGGTCAGATCGACGACATTGGCCCCCGACTCCTAGCGGGTTATGTATAGGGTAAGGATCAGAGCAGGAGTTGACTCGGTGTAAGTCGAAGTGAAACTTGGCTCACGAAAGTATTATAAAGTAGATGCATTCAGTTACGTGTAGTTTAGCAATGAAACAGCCACATTAATCGTAGTGGTGTATGGTTTGGCAGACGTACAAAGACTCGACATGTAAGGGAGAGTCTTGAGGAGTTGGGCCGCCAATGCATATAGTGTGCCTGTTTGAGGATCGAGACCCAAAGAACCACACACACACAAGAGTTGGTCACGAGACACAAAGAAAAGCCTCATTGTATCAGGATCTGGAGCTTCCACCAAGGGCGACTCTTCTGCCCCTGCCCAGACCAAGCCATCCGAGTTGAGTATGCACCATTGCGTAGGTGGGATGGCTTCACCTATCACTCATTCCTCTATTAACACCAGGTCAAAGCTTGGCTGAATCTTCAAAGAAAAGAAGTACCGAAGAAAAAGCCAGCCAACATTCAACAAAGCGCCTACGGAGCCGCCGTCGAAACAGCACCGTCAAACCCTGACCGCCGAGCAAAGGACTTGACCACAAGTGGACCTGGATTTCCCTCAACAAGCTTCCCGCAGCGGGAAAGGCGCTACTAAGCGTAGATCGATCCCAAGATAGCAGCACGCACAACTCAGGCCCCAATATCCGAGGGAGGGACCAGAGCAGAGGGAGACGAACAAAAGGGAAACCCCACGCCTGGAGTCGGCCGAAAGCAGGGAGAATACATCGAGACAAAGAGCTGAAAAGAGGGGCATGTTATTTATCATGCCACTGTCTCAGGCGCGTCTTTGTGTGTTTATGTTTCTAAATGTGTGCTTTTTTTCCCCTTCTTCTAATGTGGGTGAGCCGTCAAGGGCAAGGGAGCGGTCCGTGGTGCACGAGGTGGCTTTCGCTGCTGAAGGGCGGGGTGAGGGATCCATCTGGTTTGAGGGGAGGGGTCTCGGAGGGGTTGGTAGTCGTAGTCGTAGCGAGTTTATTTGTGGCTAAAACTCGGTAGGGTTTTTTCTGTGAGTGAAATATTGGACATATTGGAGTGTGTGTTGCATCATCTCGAGGGAGTGACAACACAGAGAGGGAGCTGGTTGTAAGACGAGATTATGCTGTCTAGTTCGTTGTGTACGTGTACGCTCATGATGAGTCCTTAAGCTGCCAGCGTGGTCCCTGATGACGCAATTCTATCGGTGAAGCAAGGACACGATCCAATTCACCTGGATAGTCGACAAATGGATCCATTCCCTCTGTAACAGAGGATCAGGCTTAGCCAACCTAGGGCTCCAGTCCGATAACCGCCGTCTTGTTCCAACTTTGGGCCGTGAGAACAAGAGAGAGACACACTGTATCGGCCTGTCACGACAGGAGCGACAGGTACTTGATGCACGCACAGGCCATGTTCGGAAGTGGTTGCAGACCCTCTCCACTTATACCCAGAGTTTCGTATTCTTCTATTGGTCAGAGTCAAAGTGACGCAGCTTTTAATTAACGCGTCGCACGCGTCTCACACGCGTTTTTCTCAACCTCATGCGCGTCTTTTTCGCGATCTTGAGCGGTAATCGCGCAAAAAAGAGGAGCATGACTGCCCAGAGGAGCCAATGGCATCCAGCAGAGTCCGCATGCGCTGTGCCATGCGTGAGCGATGACTTGCAGAGACGAGGCATGACCGCGACGCTCTTTCCTTTTGCAATGTGAAGACCCAGAGCGAGCGACGTGCAGGTTGGCGGGCGTTGACAGTGGGTGACGAGGGGAACACCACAATCGAGCCTGACATGCCGAGAACATTTGCCACGGCGAAATTACTCTGCATCATCCATCTCGTAATGAGATGCACTCTTCAGCTTTCGATCAAAGTTACAAGTGCTCACCTTGAGGAAGGCGTCACCTTGGACGCTTCCGGCCCGTCTGGTCGGCGAATCACGCGGGCCTTCTTCCGACGTGAAGGGAGTGTGCGTGTGTGTGTGTGTGTGTGGGAGATGATGAGAACGAGATGGGGGGCACCATGACCTCACCGACTCAGTTGTAATGGAGGTCTCAACCAAGAGGTCACACGCTGAACACACTTGCGCCGATACAGTATCTGTACCATCCATTCTTGGGATCGAATGACGGTGAGGGAGGTTCGATCAAGGCATGAATTTGACGCCCTAGCCGTCCGTCAGTCGGTGTCGTCACTCGGTAGACCCAGTCCCTGCAGCGTATCAACGTGGGAGTGGACGAGCTACGGCCGCTTCGCGACGGGACGCTCCCACTGCCACTCCGTAGCTCCGTAGGCGAGTGTTGCGGTAGCATCCAGCTGCGGAACGTGCGTCGGCGGAGAATTCATCATGGCCAGTTTGTCGCACACTGGTTGCTCTGTCCGCTCGATCCGTGAGCTGATGTCTTTGATCAGGAAATAATAAATTGGCTGTGCCTCGTTACGTGAGCCATGAACAATATCGATCCAGGCCCTTTCCCGGGTGGAGGGACAGGCGCAACAGATTGAGACGCCGATAGTGATGGATTAAACGACCCAAGCCGGCGGTCAAGGTCTTAGACTTGAGCATGGGAGTCTGAGATCAGCCAGAAACAAGACGGATGCAGACCTCTTTGCACTAGTTGCACACAAAAGCCCGTAGCTGGTGTGCCTGGTTGTGCTTCAAACCCTTGTCCGCGTGTGATGGTCGCAGGAGTAGCTTGGTTTCTTGAGTCAGTGAGGGGCAGCATCGAGCCCGAAACGGTGCAGTTTTTGCCAGGGAGGGTGATGGTGGAATAGGCCGAGAAACACTATGAGATGGGTGGAGGGATAGAAGGCAGAGAGGGAGGACGAACCCCTCCATTTCGGCACTTTGGAGAAAGCGACCTGATCCGTCATCGACACCTCGTCTCGTTTGTTATTCCCAACAAAAGATCAAGTGCGGCTGTTTGCTCAGCCGGGCGGTTCGGCTGTTGCTACTACCACCGGCCGGAGCCTGGCGATGGCATCAAGGCTGACCTTTTGGAATATGGCATATCGACAGGTCAGAAAACAAGAAAAAGAAAGATTCATGGGGAAGGGTAATCTACGATGTATTCCGACCAAGACGAGAAGAGGCGGCAGCAAGTCGTATGATGGTGGATGTCTGCTAGATTTGGACGTTTCTTTTTCCTTATTTCCACCTCGGGTTCCTGTCGCTCGCTCGCTCACTGGGCTTGCGTTGAAGATGGATGGGAAGCGGCGGCGGCCCCAGACACGGGCACAAGCGTCGCAATGGATCGCAGCTGCACATAATCGGGCAGAGGGACTCAGATCGGATCTGCATCTGCTTGTCTGGGACCTACCTGGAGGCCTGGTTCTTTCTTGCATGGTAATGTAAGGGGGTTCATTAAAGGGTTCGTTTCTTTTCGCCTAGGGAGAAGCAAATAGGTCGATGGATGACGCAGATGAAGACGTTTAACAAGGCAATAACGCTCGTTAGACATGAAAAGAGGGAGAGGGCACAATGAGGGAGATAATATGAAGAGGGAGAGCAAGCACTTGTGCTGAGGACATGAGATCAATCAGGTGGAGGTGGGTAAGATGGAACTGACGGGAGAGAGTCTAGAAAGAGCCAGGGAAAAGAAAAGAAAAGAAAACAAAACAAAATGACTGGGGCATTTGTCGTGTTGCACCAAAGATGGAGAGACGGGAAATCATGCACACAAGACCTGAAAGAAAGAAGAAAAGAAAAGAAAAACAAAAGGCTCTGCTTTACATTTTTGTCTTGCCGGTTGCGGGTATTTCCTCATGTATGGATGGATGTTGTTGAGGAAGAAATGACTGAGACGAAGAAAAGAATGTCTCGAAGTGTGCCTGCCTCATTGGCCGTGAGCTTGGTACAGTGTCCGGCTGCCACAGGGAGTTACCTGCCAGACGTGCATTTTCTCGCCACAAAGAGATGTATCTCACACCCCCGGACCCGTGTGAACAAGATCAGAATTCAGGGTCGTAGACTGTCCATGAGATGAGAAACTCGATACCCGCAAGCGGCTGTCTCTCGTGTACAGAGTAGGGTGTCTTGAGATCTTGTCGCTGGGGTACGTATGTACACGAGTACGCCCTCTCGTTGTCTGTCTATCCATCCCCTGCACTGATAGATCCCCTGTAAATGGATGGATCCGTACCTAGGCAGGTCATCCACCCCAACGCTCAAGGCACCCACAGTAACATGGACAGAAGCAACCCCGAGCGCTGGACTGGGTCCATGGGATGGGATGGGATGGGATGGATCCAGAGGACGTCGGGTCGGTCCCAAGGGCAGGGTTGGGCGATCAGGTGGTGCACGGGGTCTCACCCCCAGTCGTGCCCGCTAAAACGCCAACGGCTGTCTGCACTGTCTGTGGACGGTGCAGCCGCGCACGCTAGGTGTGCAGGTCACTCACGCCCACTGCTACTAGCAGCGCCAGCAGGAGCCTGACTGTGCGTACTGTGCCTGCCTTCGAGGGTCCAGGTCCATCAATCCATATTAGGCCAGTGCATCCCCTGCCCTGCCCCTTCCCTTCCCATCCCATTCCAATCCAATCCCACCTACTCGCACTTGCCTGCTCTTGTCTGCGCCTGAGGTGACCAACCCCCCGTTCATTCCAATTCCCACCACCACCACCGCATTTCGCCTGCTCTTCACTCCGACAACCAGACACCAAAACTTCCCCCTACAACAAACACAAACATACTCTTTCTCTCTCGAGGGATAACCACGACTCCATTCGCATATCGCATCGCACCGCACCGCGTCGCATCATCATCGTCATCATCTCAATCTATACTTCATTGGACGCGCGCGCGCATACTCTAGATCAAGTCGCTGCCTCTGTTGGTTTTGCGCGCTGTCGCCTGCTCTATCCTGGTCGCAATCGCACCACTCGCCAACCACCCGGCTTGACTTTATATTAAAAAACACAACAACTCCAGAACTCGTCGTCTTCCTCACTCCCACCTCTCGAAAGTCAACAATCCCCACAATGCTTCTCCCGTCCGCTCTGTCGTGCGATGCCTCGCACTCGTCGCACTCGTCCCAGCCTCGACTTCAACCCTCTCTCTTCTCTCCTCCCGCTAGCCCCCCGTCGCACGCCCCATTCGCCAACATCATGACAACCTGCCGCTCCCTCCAGTCTCTTCTCGCCAATCCCGCGCCCATCACCACCGACTCACGCGCTATGCCATCTCTCGCTCAACTACCTACGCCGCCGCTCGCCCACGCGCCTCCTCCGCTGAAGCTTCGCCTGCGGTCGCGCGACAATCGCCGTGAGCCGGTCGGACCCAAGAAGATCACCAAGCGCGCTCCGCCGCGTGGCGTCAACAAGAGACGCCGCACCCCCGAAGACGACGCAGACCGCTATGGTTCTGAAAGTGACTCCGCTAGCGAGGCGCCGTCGTCGCCATGCCAGCCCGCCGAACCAGTTGCACCCTCAACACCCAAGCGCACGCGCATCGCTCCTGAACATCTGCCTCTTGGTCTCGAGCGCTCCGACTTCCACAAGATGCAAGGCAACAACATGACCGAAAACAACGATGCTGAAGAAGGAGAAGATGAGTGGACCGCTGAGGATGATCGCATCCTTATCGAACTCGTACTCGAGAAGCTCAAGCTATCCAAGACAGAATGGCAAGATTGCGCCCGAAATCTCGGCCGCGATCGTCATGCCGTCAACCGTCGCTGGAAGAGTCTGATAATGAACGGCGACGTCGGTCTCAAGACGCGATCTGGTCGCCGAAGCAGGCTACACTCAACCTGGTAATGGCGACCAGGTTTTTGAGATCAGGTTATTGAATCTTCTCTTGTATATCACCACATCTTTGATTCCATTTCTCTATCAGCGCAAATCTCGGCCAGCCCATCGCGGCGGCCACGAAGGGAATCACCTTCATATCAAAAGAACAGGGTTTACAGGCAGGCATGGACATGGGATGTCCTCGGAGTTTTTGGCTATTTATTTATGTGGTTTTGTAATAGTGATATCCTCGCGCACAAGCAAAGCGCATCTTCAAGTTTCGTGTTTGATTTTTTGGGATCGAGAACTGGTCGGTCATTGGACATAGGATATTTGCTGCTGGACAGGTAGCGGTTACTATAGAGGTCGGGGAATCTTCAATGGAGAAATCAAATCTATTCATCCAATATGTCTAACATGTTTCATGGTCACATTGCATTCCATTCCATTCCATTCACCGCCGATAACTTCAACGGCAGCCCGCCGCTGACCCATAGACTGTGGCTAAAGTGTAAAAGCCCTGTCACCAACCACATGGCAATGCGAAGCCATAACGGTTTAAAAAGATCCAATGCCCTCGAGCTCTCAAACGCAATGTGACCCTCGACCCGAGCTTCCGCGTCAAACCTTGTCACCCCCTCCTATATCCCCGTCCCGTGGTCAAAAGGACGGGAGGCTGCGCACGGTCTGACTGGAGGCTCTCACTCTCACCGCTGGCTTTGGTCCCTTTTGTGTTGTTTGTGTGTGTATCTTTTATTTTCTCTTTTATTTGTGTTATTGCGCTTGGACTTGTAATTTGTCAAGGGTCTAGCGTTGCGCGGGGGGACGACGGATGGAACGGTTCAGTGACGGGCCGGTGCTAGAGGGGAGGTTGGTGCGTTGACTTACTTGGACCTTGATGAGACGAAATGGAATGGGACCCCTAGTTTTTTTGAGCCTGGTCTAACCTTGATGGTGAAAGGATGAGACATTGCCGGGTACAACCGTCAACAATTGGATCGAGGTCATAAAGGTATATATCATGAATGATATCTGATTTTGATGCTTTGTGTTTAGTTTCCCTATGTATCTTCTATAAACCATGGGCTCCAAAAAAGTTGAGAAAAAGGATACCTATAGCAAATCATAAACCTTTCCTGTTCCTGTCCATTGTCCCCTTTATCCCCTCGCCTATCCGTGTATTGTTCATTGAGAGAGGAAAGAAAAAAAAAGACAAACCAACAACATCCATACAAAGTGATTCCCTCCCCTATGCGGCCTCATCTCGTCAAGACGAAGACAGTAGTCATGATAATAAAAGACGGGGAAGAAAAGAGAACCGTCCAAGGATCTTGGGATGCAAGTTGACGGACGAAATTTGACACAACCAACCGCTCTGCTATGCCGTGCAGAGAAAATGTAAATGCTTCTGACAAAGGGTGAATCGTGAAGAAGTGTGAGAAAAAAGGACATTGAAGGTTGTGAGACGCTATGTCTCGCTCGCCATCGTTGTCGACAATACTGCTTAGAGGGGATCTGACGCCTCGTCCTATGGCGGCGTCATCTGCTCCTCCATGAGCATCTTGCGAACCTCAGTCTCAAGGTTCTGCTCGGCCACGGTGGCATCTTCGTCCTCGACGGCGCCTGTGACCTTGTTGGCGAGTTCAATCTTCTTCTGGCAGGCCTTGTAGATGAGCTCTTCGATAGTGTGCGACGCGATGAGTCGGATGATCTCGACGTCGCGCTTCTGGCCGAGACGATGGGCGCGGTTCTCAGCCTGGATGTCGTCCTGAGGGTTGTCCGACTGGTCAAAGATGATGACCTTGTTGGCGGCTGTGAGGTTGATGCCCGTGCCGCCGGCTCCTGTTGTGAGGAGGAACACTGGGATCTCTGGGTCATCGTTGAATTCGTCGATGAGCGTCTGACGGTCCGAGACGTTGGTGTTGCCCATAAGGATGCGGTGTTGGATTCCCTGCAGAGAGAGAACTTCCTGCAGAAGCTCAATGACGCGCGAGAACTTGCTAAACACCAAGACCCGGTCGCCATTCTCCTGATACTGTTGGATCAGCTCAAGCAGCTTCTTGACCTTGCCACTATCCATCTCCGTCTCCTCAGGAACATCGAAGCGTCCGAGAAGCTTGGGGTAGTCACGGCACCAGAGGTGTAGCTCAAAGTCGGAAGCGTTCTTGAGTTCTTGGATAAGGTGCTTGATATCCGGCTGGTGGAGCTCATCCTGCGACACATTGTCCATCAGAATTTTGGCCATCTTCTCCACCTTGGCGTCGTCAAAGTGGCGTCTGAATAGGAGAGGATGGAGCGCAGCCTTGCGAAGCTGGATCCAGCAATTGTTCTGGTCATTCTGGCGACCACGAACCTTCTTGACACGCTGGGATGGCTCTTGCCGGAACACCTCCTCGTACTCGGCATACACTGCTTTCTGACTCTCACTCATCTCGCAATGGACGACATTGCAAATCTTGGGGGGCATGTCTGACAGGACTTGATCCTTGCGACGCTGGAGAATGAAGGGTTCTAGGATGGTTCGGGCTCGCTTGACACGCTCGCTGTACAGGAAAGCGCCGTTCGACACGTCCCTGACGGTGACCTTTTGACTAAAGATGTACTGGATATGCTCCATACAGCTGTTGAACATCTCAGGATTGATGAAGTTGAGGAGGGAAGTCATCTCCAAGAGGTTGTTTTGAACAGGAGTTCCTGCAAATTATTAGCAACGGTCATGTTGGGTGAGTAAGTGAGCGACATACCTGTAAGCAGCATCTTCCATTGAGCCGTGATGCGGCGGAGGTCCTTGTAGATCTTGGTCTCGGGGTTCTTCATCTTGTGGCCTTCATCGAAGATGGCGGCGTTGAGCTCGAACGACTGCATGGCCTCGATATCAGCAATGTTGTTGATCTGAGAGTAGGTCGCAAGGACGACGTGGAACGCCTCCGGCTCCTGTTCAATCTCATAGGCGATCTCAGCTCGTTCAGTCTGGGAGCCTCGATAACCCATCACCGACAGATCAGGAGCGAACCTTTCAAACTCGGCGAGCCAGTTATTGTATGTGCTAGGAGGGACGACGATGAGGTTTGGCCAAGGTCGCTTCCGGCTGGGATTGTTGTTGTAATCCTCCACAAGGTGGCAGATGAGTGAGATAACCTGGCAGGTCTTGCCCAGACCCATCTCATCGGCCAGAATACACCCGATGTTGAAGTTGTACAGTAGAGACATCCAGTTGAGACCGACAAGCTGGAATGGCTTCATCTCGCAGTGACCATCCATGAACCGAGGCTGGCGAGGGATGGGAGGACGAACATACTTGACAGTGCTGAAACTTGTCGGGGTGGGAGGAAGGTTCTCCTCTGAAGTTTGACGTCGCGCCCGCTTGTCATGGCCAAATGTATCGACATCCCATGTGTCGACCTGACCCTTGATGGCTTTGGCATCGGCCTCGCACTTGGCAACGACCTGGTCAATTGCGGAAACTGCGTCGAGGAAGACTCCAACGGCATCGACGACATTGTCACCAATGCTAATCTTGGATGCCTTCCGAGCACCTGGCTTCTTCCCTATGGTGACCCTTCTGGCCTTGTCGAGATCGTCGAATGGTCGCTTCTCAATCATGCACTCGAGCTGAGACTCCTTCATGCCCGTCATGGCTGCCAATTCCTGAATTGTGCTCGTGTTGATGTAGTTTAGCACCTTGTCATCAGCGTTGTCGCTGGGCTCTGGTGAAGCCTCAGCCTGGTAGGTATCCTCCTTGTCATCGTCAACGAGGTTGATAACTAGTGGATCGTCGCTCGAGGGAAGCTCAGGTAGAGAAACTTGGGAGGAGGGATCGGGGTTTCGTCGGCCTTGTACCAATCGTCGTCGAGGTTTCTGAGGGCTTGGAGATGCCGTGCGAGAGTGAGCACGGGATGTATCTCGGCTGCTCACAGAAACTGAATGTAGAGCGCCCTTGCTGATAAGACGTCTCATGGGTTTGGGTGCAGGCTTTTGTTGTGGCTGTGACAATTGTCGCTCCAATAGAACGATTGTATCCTCGATATCGTTGTGACATGTCTTCAAGGCGCTTCTAGCCTTTTCCGAGGGCACCCTGTCCCCAAAAACGTCAAAGATCTGACGGAGCCTGCTTCTAACCTGTCTCTCGTCCGCTTCAGGGTCGTATGCAAAGGCCGAGATCTGCGCCTTAAACGTCGTCGGCCGAATGTCTCCGCGGGGAGGAGTGAGGTCATCTTCGTCGTCAGAGATGAGGTTGATGGGGTCCATTGCTGGACGCTTGTTGGTCATGGTGGTGGGTGGTCGCTGAGGCGGACGAAATATCGTGCCAACAGGGGCGAGTCGGGTGGTGGTTAGGGGTGTTGACATCTTGGGTTGTTGGAAAGGCGAGGACGCAGGAACTTCAATAATGCTGCTTGCAGGGGAAGAAGATCTCATAGATGCAAGCATAGGCTTTTGAAGAATCTGAGTAGGTTGTGTCGTTTCACGATCGCGAAGAAAAGCGGACGGTGAGCAAGGTATGGTTTCTGCTCCTAGTTCGTCGGCGTCGTCGATGAGGATCGTGTTGCGAGCAAGCGAGGGTGTTCGTGGTATAGCGTTTGAATGCCGGATTGGTAACGGCGAAGAGCTTCGCGCCATGTTAAATAGTTCCCAAAAGGGAAAAATGACAATAGAGTGAGAGAACGGGTTGTTGGAGAGCGAGGTGAGGCGGGGGCGAGAGACAAAGAGAGAGAATTGGTTCGTTCTTGGAAGAGAGCGTTTGTTTGAATTAGCGATTATGCCCCAAAGTGGGATGAAATGTAGAAAACGAGAACAAGAGGGGCCATTGACGAGAGAAATAGGAAGTATCCTTTGTTTCCTTCGAGTAGAGCGGACACTGTGTTCGCACTGCTGCTCGTTATTGACAATGGAAGTGTCGACGAGCGTGAGAGGAGGGCTCGGTTTCGTTGGTGGCTGACCCTGACTGAACCCGAGATAGGGTGGAGATTTTTCGAGCCCGTTTGTTCAAGACGAGACGCGCTTCCGCCACATTACACACCAGACTAGCACACGATCGGCATCGCGAAGTCACGTGCTATAGGTGAGAGCAATGGGGACTTGGGACATGTTGAAAATGTCAAGAATGAGCACCAGACACTATTATTAATAGTACTTCTTTGAATGATGTGAGACCCTTTTGTGAGGGCAAAGAATATTCTTTCTTTCAATTTACAATTGCTAGCGCTGGCCTTCGCCTGGCAAGTGCTTTCAACCTCAGTGCTGGCTTGCTTGCACGTGCAGGTGGAACGTGTGAGCCTCAAGCCTCCCGTGTCTTGCTTGGCTCTCACTGAAACTCATCCAGCGCCATTGAGAGCCGACACAACTCGACTCCGTTCAATCCGATACCCCCTCCCCAAATCATCCGCCATCTCACAAAATGGCGACCCGACGTATCATTGCCACTGAAAAGACCATTCTTGACAAGGATGACCCTATCGAGGAAAAGTCCGACATTGCTCCTGCTGTGCCAAAGTGAGTGCTGTCTGTCCTCTGAGTGTCCTCATCTTTCACATTCTCCCATCACGACTCATCCCACCACGACCTGATGAAAAATAAAACTAACCAAATCCAACAGGGATGTCATCTACAAGCTCTTGGCCTTTACTATGGGCATGATTGTTCTTCCCATCGGATCCTACTTTCTCACAGTTAATACCGTCTTCAAGGGTATGGCTCTCCCCTCCGCCGCGAGGTGTCGTCATCATCACGTCTCAGCTAACCATTCACTCACTACCAGGCAACTCATCCTTCGCTGGTGGCTTTGCTGCTGTCATGGCCAATGTCGTGCTTGTTGCATATATCATCGTTGCAATGAAGGAGGAGCAAACTGAGCAGCCAGGAAAACCAAAGCCCGACAGTAAAAAGGATCAATAGTTGGAATTATGGAGATTCGGATATTGCCCCATTTACGACTCATTCTGTTCACCCAATGTCACAATCTTTCACGTTAACCACTCGCGGATTTGATACACTCATAGATATCGGGTCGCCATCAAAATTATTTTCTCTCGTCGCTTTCATGAACCCGTCATCTCAACGAGCCATGCCCGAGCGACCTCTGCTTGCAGCCACGTGTATATGCTATATGTACGTTCCAGAGCCTGAGCATGATTAGTCTTGGCCGTGGCGGATAGATCCGTCATCTGCTCTCTCCTCTTCCTCCTCCTTCTCCGGATATTCTCAAGGAATGAGTTGCGCAAACTTGAACCCACCAACGCCTCGTACAGTTTCGTATGCCTATGTACCATCTTCACAGCCAGATCCGTTCGTATGCCTTGCTTCCATTCCTCAGCAAGGTCTTGAAACTCATCAACGCGACCATCCACGTCCAAATTAGCCCAAAAAGTTGCTGTCCTGGCTCCCCCACACAGACAATCGCAGTTCATCGCACAGAATAATCCGCCTCCACCAGACAAGTGGAAAGCGGATTGCTTGAAGTCAAGTGCTGCACTTGGAGCACTGTTGATCTTCAAGATCAAGAAAACGGGTATCAACAAAGGAGAGAAAGAGCATGAAAATGTGCGTATGCGTATGCGCGTGTGCACGTGTACATGTACGTGCGGAGGTGTTTAAGTCGTTATTATCGATCGAATCATCGATTTTCTCAGTTGTTTTTGCTGAACCGGCGAGCGAACCAGCTCTTACGCTTTTCGCCAGTGTCTGGCCGTTGCAACTGTTGCGACTGTTGCGTTGATGTCCGCCTCAGAAGCGCGTGTTTCGGTTTCTGAGCGGCAGCTGGTGGCCGTTGTGCTGCAGCAGGTCGGGCCTGTGGAGGCGCCGGTCCTTGTGGTTGTCTTCCGTTTCCATTAGCGCCCGACCCGGGCCAGGGCCGGGGCTGATACGGTTGCTGTGCCATGTTGGGAGCGGAGCCGTACTCGTTGAAAGGTTCGCGGCGCTTAGCCGGCATTGTCCGATCGATCGAGCTGTTGTCGCTGCTCGTGGGGTCCGTCTGATATCCTGCCTGATCCGAGTTGCCGCTGCCCGCTGCAGATGTCACCGTCTCATATGATCGGTCCTTGTGAGGCAGAGGGTAAATGTTTTGGTCACGTCCATGGTTTTGGTATTGTGGCTCCGACTGTAACCTAGACATCCGTTGCCGCGACGGCCCGGTCCCGTAACCATTGTTGTAAGCCTGCCCATCAAAGTAGCTGCTTCGGGGAGGTCCCGACTCGTAATGGGTTTCGGGCCTGAGAGACGCAGGTCGACCGTAGTAGCTGTCATGAGGATAACGAGATTGGTTGGTGAATGAGCTGTTGCGTCGGTTCCAATTGGCTTGTGAGTCTGTCTCTGCTATGGTGTTAGTGGTCTGATCAAGTCCGAGGTTGAATCTTGACTCACCCGCTCGATAGAGCGACTTGCGTGAGTAACCACCGTCGATCGCGGCCTCGAAACTTCGAATTGTGTCCAGCGGGCGTTCCCATCTGTTTCGAGTAGGGTTCGACTTGTCGGGATCGGCTGAGTTTCGTGTTAGTAATGTTGGTGCGATACTGAATGAGGCGACAAACCGATGGAGTTTCCGTATGTATCTTTGTGCTGTACTGAGCGCAGAGGCGCGAAAGTCGACTCGGTCATCATGGCGGCGACAACAGCTGATCCCGTGTTAGTTGACTCCTGATCACCTTCATACGGAGTGAATGGCATGACATACATGGCTCTGCTTCGCTGATAGCCAAGGTGGGGTCGGCTTTGCTGTGTAGACGTTTTGCTTCCTTCTCTGCGTGTGTTTCCTGCAAGTCCTTGCTCCCAGAGCTCTTATGCGATCGTTGAGAATGAAAGCTGAAGGTTCGATGATCGGCGGGCGGGTTCTGCGAGGTCCGGCGCGGCTGGGACTGGGACTGAGACTGGGACGACTGGGACTGGGATTGGGGCTGGGCCTGGGAGTTTTGATAGTACGGCTGCTGCTGCTGGTAGGGCTGCTGCTGATATTGCTGGGCCGGATAATTCGACGGCGGTGGGTATTGGCGATACTGGTCGGTGGAGGTCGCCATGGTTGCGGGCGCTTGGGGAGACGACTGTTTTATTTGATATGGTTGCTGGGACTGGATGGATCTCGAAGACGGCCCTTGCGCTTGCGACTAGGGTCTCAGGGTGATAAGTCGAGCGGAGAGACGCAGGCAATCGACCGATGAGATGGAGATTGTGGACAAGAGGTTGCAAGGAGCAAGGAGCAATGCGATCGGGGAGTGAGGCCGAAACAAAGCCAAACGGCTACTAGCAAGGAAGAGGAGGAATCGTCGTGGGCCTGGGAGATGGATATTTTTGCGAGTGGAGATTTGGGGCCTTGAAGAGTCGCTGGCGTAGGATGACTCTGGGAGAGGTTGGGGCGTGGGAGCGGCAGAGTGGGCTGCTTCCGGCGGAGCTTGGGGGGCTATCAAAGATGAACCTGGTCAAAGACGACAGAGGGTGGATCCGACTCGTGGACAGGCGCCAGCGCCGAGAGGGCTAGGCACGTCTGGGTGTCGCAGTAGGGGTTGCGAGTGGCTCGACAAGCCGCTCCAGATTCCAGCAAGGTAACTTGGTGCTTTCTTTGTGAGCTGTGCTGTAGGTACAGTAATACAGCTGCAAGTGTGTTTAGCTCCGTACGCTGGACGACGTGATCATTCGTTGATGCCGTGGGAGGCCGGGATTAGCACCTCTGGTACTGTACTGTACAGTAGGTTGAGAGCGGCTGGGCAACCAGGTACTGAAATTTGGTCCTTATCGCGGTTGTGAAACAGGCCAATAAACCCGACCGGGATGTGGGCGAAGAGAGCGACCGTGGATAAGAGCAGACTTCCAGTTGGGTTGCAGTACTGAATTTCTTGTCGCTCTAGCGGCGGCTGCGTGATAGTGATGTGAGATCTGCACCGGAAATGCGCTGCCGTTGCTGTATGTACTCCGTATCTACTGTAGGCAGGTAGACAGCTCGATGTGGAGGTGGTTCTTTTCTTGGTAATTCGCAAGGATGGGTCCTTGTATCTTCCCTTTCCGTCTCTGCTTGTTGTTCCCGTAATTCGGGTTGAATATCGTTTTGTCGACGATGCTGTTTGATGTCCACCTTTCTTCTCTGTTGATCGTTCTCGAAACAGCACCTCGCAAGTGCTTGCGTCAGACCCGGTCAACCTTTTTTCTCCTTCTGTCTCTGGCGCTGAGTCCTGACGTCACTATCGACTAGGACGGTCTCCAATCTCGGCCGGCGCGACTAATAACAGGGGGAACTGAGCCGTGCCACGTTCAGTGAGTCGGTCGTCCAGGGTGGCTTGCTGCTCTGGCTGCCTTTGATTGCTGGAACACAGGGGGGGACGCTCAAACCTGCCAAGGCCTCGTGGGCGCGGGTGGTTTTGATGGGTCTGGACTGACTGTCGTCCGGGCTGGGGCGCGGCAACCACTTGCGTGAGTGTGGCGGGCGGCGGGGGGGCTGGAGATCGGGTTTCGAGTGTTCCGTGGTGCTCGGGGAGGCCAGGCAGGGATGCTTCAGCGAATGTCGTTATCTTGAGATGGCCTGGCGCCACGATGGGATTTGATTGATGGCGGCAGACGTGGTATTCACCTCCAAGCAAGGTGCCACCGCAATTAAGGGTAATTAGTCGAAAACCTGGAGTATGCCGGTAATGTCGTGGGTAGAGCGCTTTGGTCGAGGGGACTGGCCCAATAACGGGTGAGAATGCCTTGCTTGTGGGATTGTTTGCTCCGAATCACTCGACCAGGATCCAGAGGAGGTGCAGTATCGATAGATGATGCCTGACTGACTGATTGATGGCTCGAGCGCGTGAGAGGAAATAATTACAATAACGAAAGACGACGCAGCCGCAGGAATTGAGCGAGAGAGAGAGATGGAAGCCTTCTTCTTTTCCAAACAAAAAAAAAAATAAGATCACTCGGGGAGTGTGAGGGGAACAGTCGACATATGGATATTTTAAGTGAGGTGATGTGCTAGGTCGGCATGTAAGGTACCTTCCGTCCTCGTGTTCTTACCTTGCTTGTGACTTGGGTTTACGCGGATTCAGTAGCAATCGACTTCCTGAGCATCCAATATGGGCAAAGGATGGACAGTTGAAATGGGTCCTTGGAGGCGACACATGCGCGTCCAGGGAGGGCTACAGCGAAGCGCAGCGCATTCAGCTACCAACGATAACGAGCCTATCCTCTCAAGATCCATGGGATGTGTTCCGGCACAGCGCCAACAGCGAAACGAGGACCGCCAGGGGAGCGAGCGAGATTCGGGAGCATCGAGACACACCAGACCATCCATCTGACCATGACGCGTCTTTTCTCCCCCCCCGCTACTGCGGTGACAGCCACGACGTGCGTTGTTGCCGAACAAGAGCTACGAGGGTTCTCATGGGGATCCAATAGAAGGAGGGAATAGCTGCAAAAATGCAACCAGGGCTCGTACCTTGTACCCGGGCCAGTGGACCAGAAGGAAACCTAAAACGAAGAATCCAGTTGCATCCAAAGATAAAGATAGTCTTGTTTGCTCCCGCATCAGTCAGCGCGCTGATAGCTGGTGCTGCGCCATAAAGTCAACCTTTGCTCCAAAAACACCATTGCTTACCGACCATCCATCTCTCTACCCATGGCACTCTCGGGGGCTGAAAAAAAACAAAATGTTTAAAAAATCAATCCTCGTCTAGAGAAAAAAAACAAGACGGCAAGGGCTTCCTTCTCGGCAGGCCTAGTCTCTGTCTGCCACGTCCTCGGCTCCATGCCCATGCATCAAATCGTGCGTTGGGTTGGGTTGGCTGCGCTGCAGTCTCACGCCTTGCCCTGCCGCGGCGGTCTTCCGTACAGCACGCGCGCGTTAAGTGGTGCAAGCAGCCCGTGGCCGGTGGCCGGGTCGGTCAAGTCAGGGCAGAACCCGTCGGTCCAGGGCTGGCCCAGCTGGAGGCAGCTAATCAAGGTCCGCTTAGTAGACCTGGAGACAATTCCCCAACAGAGGTCATCTTGACGTTGACTTTGACCGCGGGGGCTGATCGGGTGCCTCGCCCCTGTTTTTTTCAATCTCGTGTTGGGTGGCTCCCACACACCATCTTTTCTTGCAACCTCTTACACCTCTTCGTGTGAGAGGACAGGACACAGAACGGGTCCTTGAGGCGTCTCCTCCTCCCGCTGGATGCACTGCACAAGGGAAGACGAAACTTGAAGACGAGCTCAGCCACGATGAGGGCCACAGTCGAATCTCGATGCTCCCTCGATCGGCCCTTTCTCCAAACACTGCACCACCTCCTCTCTTCCGCTGAGGCCCTACCAGCGGGAGAAGCCCCGGTAAATAAGGCACCTTGGCGCTAGATCTTGGCCTCTTGGCCATCCCATCACCATTGTCCATCAATGCACGCACGCATCTTTGGAAGAAATGGTCACTGTTCCTTGGAATTGTTGTCTCATCTCGCTCTTTTGCATCCGTGAGATGAAGCTGGGTGTCAATGCGAGGACTAACCGCCCAATAGCCAAGCATTGAGAAGCTTGTTGCCCAAATACCGCCAGTTCTACGGAGCAAGAGCTCTCACCTACTTTCCAGAGCTATTCCTCCATCATCGAATTTCCCGTCTGCCAACGTTGAATTGGCTGGTTGCCCCGGTAAGCCCGACGATCAAAGCCCCCCCGGCCTGCAGGAAGCCCTTGTCCTTTCGGACTAGCAGAAGACTTTCCGAACGATCCTCTCTCCCTGCATTTCTCTTGAAGCTCTCCACCTAGGCAGCTAGCTCTTGTTGGGCTGAGCTGGAGCTGGCTGGCAGGCAATTTTCAGCTGGCTCAGTGCATCTTTGGGTTCAAGACTGCGCGGGTAGAGCTTGATGATGGTGTCGAGCTCTCCACCTGCTGAAACACCCTTACCACGAGGGCGGGATTGGATTATGTGCCTCCAATGTTCAATGCCGGTGTCTAAGGCCGAGACATTGGTTCGTTGATTCAACCGGATGAACTCAAATGGCCACATGGAATCCAGCAACACCCGGGTCTTCCGGCTGGTTGCAGCGTAATGCGGCGTCACCCATGCAGAGAGAGGCATGAGTAGGAGGAAGACGACATGGGATAGATGCCTCCCTCCATGTGAGACGACACGGCTTTGCCTTGCCTTGCCTTGCCTCGCCTAGCCTCCCCAAGCTGCATGCTGCATGGCTTGCCAGCCAACTTTTTCTTGTTCAGAGCCGTCTGAGCAGACATGAAGCGAGTAACGGCGGTGACTTGACTTCTCAGATCATGGTGGCCCAAGCGAACCCTCATTTCACGCCCTACACGTCTCGAACATGTCTGCACTTAATTAACCTCACCCATTGTCAGTGGAAGTCCACAGTACTTGGATCTCTTCAAGGCACCGGCGGCAACGGTAGCTCTGGAGCCATTCTCGGTAGCACGAATAAACTTGGTTACTGTCGCAGTGGGGAAGCCACAACAGGACTAGTATGGCCCTAGAAGATGAAGAGAATGGTGTTATCAGACCATTTATTGCCCTGGTGCCACTGTGCCTTGGTTGACTCGGAACCTGAAAGTTTACTAGCGGCAGAAACATGCCGTGAGCTTGTTTGTCCTGGATGGGTGCCTATCAAACAAGATACGAGATAACAACACCTTGCCATGTTGCTCTTGTGAACCACATTTCCCCGTCTTGATACCTTGAGATGTCTTGTAACTATCATAAATTACTACCCGAGTGTTGGCTTCTCCTGGGAAATCCATATTCTCTCTGACCCTTGGTCTTGAAGTAGTTTAAGAGGGATGGTTACTCCGACTTTACGCAGACCTCTTGGTTATTGGGATATTGATCAATTGAGCAAAATCTAAGCTCGATGTTTTCTAAAAGGTCTTGTGGTAGCTGCAATGGCGCATTATAGTTCATGGCTCTTGGTTGTCGGAACTTGGAGGCCAGTTCCCGCCGCTGAGGTTAACTGACTTCAGGTCAAGAGCCAAGAGCCAAGATCTATGACAATGGACTTGCATATACCACTTTAACTAGATTCCTCCTGGATGATCTAGTATTTAAAGCCATCTTAAACACTGGCTGCCGTTGGTGGGTAGGTTCTTAATATCTCACCTGCTCAACCCTCCACAACCAACCTCCCCCACGGGGTTGCGACAATATTGGAAACACGACCGAGCCTCCTTTTCAGCCAACTGTGGATTTCAAGATTATTCGAAATGATACTCAAAATATGAATGGAACAAACTTGAAGGTATTGGGACGGTGTACAAGTTGTTTCCCGGTTGCCTTGGCACAACTTACATCTTTGGTAGGCATGACACTACTGAGACACAAAGAGGGAGTCGGATATAAACCAGATCATTGAGATTGCTGACTTTGTAGATGAAATAGCTGAAGAAACTAGATGCTGCGGCAGCGATAAAAGCTCCTAGGAGTTCAGAGAGTTGGAGTAGTCAATGGCTTCTCTCGCATGCCCATCGACCAGTACACAAGATAGGTGGACATGATGTGGTTTTGTAACTTCATGCCGAGAAATTTGGTTGGGATATTTTCCTAGAACCTAACCTTGTGCACCTGAATAGTGATCATTACTATCATCGCTTGTGGGTGTTGACTGGTCTTGTGTTTAACGCGCAGCCCTGTGTTACCATCCTGCCTAGGCAATCCATCACGGGCTTAGGCTGGCAGCAACAAGAACACACGATTTCACAAAGGAGGCGCAGCATGTGAGCATCAACCTCGTTATGTTTTCCCCTAGCCCAGGTACAATAACAACGAAAAGGGACATGTCCTGCTTGGTGCGATATGTGTGTCCCCATCGCGGGCTTCGCCACGGTTACCCAGACAACCTCAATATTGAACGAGTATTGCGGATAGATTTTGTGCGTTAGGATACAAGACATATTACGAAACATGGGGTTTGCTGAGCAGTCGGCAAGTCGGAGGGTATCATGGCAAGACTATCACACACTGATGGAACGTATGGAGCACATAGAGGCAGACCGAGGTAAACACCCAGTCTGTATCGCCGTCAATAGGTAGGTAGTGGTCGTGTGTGTGTGGTTCAAAAGACATTCCGATTCATCATAAGACGCCGACCATGGCTCAAAATCTCCCATACGAGTCAAATCACAATCCAGCATTCAGGGACGCTTGTGCTGCCGTAATAATAGCCCTGAACCTGGCATTCATCGATGAATCGCTTGTACCCTAGTCACTCGCCGCTGCCGCCGCCGAAGTTCCGGTCTCGAAATCCCATCCATAAAACAGTGTTCCATCGCTGGTCCTCTGAATGGACTTTGCCCTGGTCGAGATCGATTTCGCCAAACCGCTGCGTGAATGGGTTGGGGGAATAAGAAAATATCATCAAACGAGAAGCCCAGGTGTGCAGAGCCTTCGGGGTTGGGATTTGACGTCTTTTTGAATTCAATGCCTCAAAGCAAGGCAATTTGCTTTATCCTTGCCTCGACCAATGCAGCCAAATGAGAACCGCCCTCACTACCAACTCCAGCCCGAAGCCCTTTTTTTATATCGAAGATGGGTACAGCATGACGCGAACAGAAGCACCGAAGGACTTGGTGGGGAGAGGGGAGGTGAACTTGGCGCGGACGACGCCGGAGTTGCCTGGTGTAGAGCGTTAGCCGGTGTTCGTGACTTGAAAAGTCGAAATGGATTTACCGTGTGGCCGGGTGACCTTGCCCCAGATGACACGGATCTTGGTGCCCCGGATCTCCTTCTGGCCCCGGTAGACGAAAGCGACCTTCTTGCCGAGGTAGAAGCTGGATAGATGGTCAGTATCCAAGCTGACTCGAGAGCCTCCTCCCCTCATGAAGAAACGTACTTGGCGCCCTTGGTGTCGTCAACACCCTCAATCTTGATCAGGCTGGTGGCAGGGCGGGTAGTGTGACGAGAGCGCTGGTAGCTCAGGTGACGTCCCCTATAACCATCATCGTCAGTCCAAATTCCCATCGTATCGGTGTAGTGCCGTGGCTTCGCTAAATTTCGATATCGGAATTTCGAGATCGGTGTGCTCGGCGGATCGAGCACGAAATCTCATCTCGCGCGTGCCAGCAGGCGGATGGAGGAGTACTCACTTGACGTATACTGCAGAGAGAGTTAGCAAAGTCCCAAAAACCAATATTCAATTCCCAGATTCAGAGCCGCATCGGCTGCTGGCGGGCGGGCGGGAAAGACTCACGTCGGTGACCGGCTTCCGAAGGCATTGTGACTGTGTTCTGGCTTCCGCAACCTGGGGGTTAGTAGGGAATTGTCTTAACAAAAAGACCGTTCCGTGTTGCTGGTGCGCGTCGTTGGTGATCTTGTGGTCGGGCTGAGGAGGAGTGGATGCGATGTGGTGTGCGCCGTCCCTAGCCCGAAAACTTTGTGCCCTTGGGTCACGTGTGGGCTTAGGGTTCGAATTTCAGCCAGCCGCATGAATTTTTGGAAACGCCACGATTTTGAAGCAGCCACACCCGGCGTCAGCCACAACCCCAAACTGTCGGCCCCGCGCGCCGCTGAGGGCCGGATGAGGCTGTCTCCGGCTTAACGCCGTAGCTGGCCCTGCACCACGTCCGTCCGACTGCCGAGCGGAGCTGCCCCATCCGCCAGGGCGGTTGAACCTGCTGGATAAATGCTGGCTCGCTGGGTAATTATCCCGAGCGTGGAGAGCTATGATGTTGACAAATCAAGATTGTCTTGGAGGAATATCTTGAAATGGGTTCATGAACCATGCTCATGCTGCCTTGATATCAATACGTGGCCATTGTGCTTTTAGGCTGGAACTTTGTGAAACACGAGTTCGAAGAGAGTCTACGGCGAACATCCCATCAACAACGGACAATCAAGAGCAAGTCTGTAGCTGATTTGATGCCATCATCTTGCCAAAGTGCAGGCTCAGCAAAGCCGCATCTGTGGAGGCGCACAGTTCCCAACTACCATAAAAGGAAATTCCCTCAACTTGTTGAATGCTAGACCCTGATCAAGCGGTTTGTCTTGAACAACTGGATCGAGTAGTGTCTGCCTTTTCCGCCCCAATAGCTTCTTCCTGAAGATCAAGCCGACACCGGGGAGGGGAGGGGTTGGTGCGGATAACACAACACGATCCTGGGCCGAGTCGGACATCAAAGTCCGACGGATTGGGCGATTCATTCACGTCTCGAGAACCTGAAAGACGGAGAGGGAAGCGTGCTTTTATGTGGCTATCAGATAGCCAGGCCCCGTGCCGTCCCAGGGTCTCATCCATGGCATAGGTTGGGGTTGTTGAGACGTCGCCGCCAGCCAGACGGTGCGCCAAGGTAGGGATCAGGGGCGGCGGTGGGCCTTGACTGGCAAGTCGAACCGCTGCGTGTCACTCCGAGGACCCCTTGAGAAGTATCCATGAGAGACCGCGGTTGGGCCGCCGAGGCAGATGCTCATATGCAGATATACCAGCACCAAGGCCAACGGTTTGTTTGGGCTCTGTTCCAACGGCGACCGGCAGCCGTTCCAAGAGTGGGCGCAACCTCCAAAGGCCTCAGATGCGTCTCAGGCTGGCAAATAGCGAGACAGGGACAGTCCAGGATGTCCAGGATCGGCCGTCCCGTCCAACGGAAGACTGTCCGCTGGGCAACGGCAACAATACCGACCAAAACGAACAAGAAAGAGACAGCTTGATAATCGACCCCCAGTGCGACTTGGGGTGGACCAGGACTGTTCCGTGTTGGGGTGAACTGGGCGCCAGACACCTCTGGGCGGTGGCGGGCGGCCTATGCCCCTCCTCACCCTCGCTCGCCGAAGCCAGGACTCGGTGAGGAATCGATGTCCGGGCAAGCCGGGCTGGCTGACAAAGAAGTTGGATGGATGCAGTGATGTTTAGTTGCAAAAGCAAGCTGCTTCGTAATGCTCACGGCACACAGCACATTGCACAAGTACCTACCAACATGTGCCGCCTTGGACAATCACAAGAGGAAAAGAGGAGAAGGGGGAGGGAGGGAAGAAGGAGTAGAGCTGATGATACATGTTCATGATGGGCAATGGATGAGATGAGACAAGCTCCTGGCTTGAAGATGTGGAAACACCATACGTCAACTCCACGACATCCAGTAAGACCTCGAGATGGGTCCATGGATGCCATCCATTCGTTGCCCCCAAACCCGCGGAGACGATTCGACCGCCTGCATGCCCGTGACTGACCAGCAAGGGGGAGGAGGATGGAGGTACTGTGCCGTTTTTAAATATCCGACCGGTCAAAACAGGCAAAAAAGAAATACAGAGAGAGAAAAAAAGGCGAGGATCCGGGAATCAAGTCACCGAGCGAGCGAGCGAGCTGGGCCTGTATCTTTAAACTTGGCGCTTGGACGGGCGTGGGATTTGGATTTTTCGGAGCGGGAGGGGGAGGGATGGACATGGGGCAGGCATCACGGCCTTACCGCATGGAGCCAGGTCAAGCACCTCGAAGGGGAGCTTCAGCCAGTGTGACAGTGGGTGGCCCGCCCGTAAGGTACCTACAGTAAGGTACCTGCCCAGCACCAGCAGCACCAGCAGGCGGCGGGCAGCCCCAGCGGCCTTACCCACCCACCTTAGGGACTGCATCATAGCCCCGTCGCTCACGCAGCAGCCATTAGCTCCCCGACTCTGCATGCTCGTCATAAAACCTTCCAGGCCTGCTGCCCGCAAACCTCAGCGTCACCTCTTCCTCAGATCCTCTCTTCTGCTGTCCTCCGAGTCTCTCTCTCTGCGACTGCTCGGCTTGGTCCTCCGTGGCCCATTTCACCCGACTTTTTCTCCTCTTGCTTCTCGTGTTGCTTCCCCTCCCTCAATCCCTCAACATTCCCAACCGCAATCATGGATCCGTAGGTGCTATCTAAACCCCCACCATGATTCTAGCTTGCTCCCTCGCCAGCAGCAGCTCGCCCTTGGGTGCGAGTTTGCGCCCTCGATCCTTCGGTCGTGTCGGAACAGTATCGCTAACTTTATTTCTTCCCTCTTAGGTGCATGGAGCTCAAGCAAAACACCACCATCGTCGTCCTCGGCGCTTCTGGTGATCTTGCGAAAAAGAAGACGGTGGGGAGCTCTCCCATTCTCGCCCCTCATTTGTGCCTTGCGCTAACATGCTTGTCTTTGCTTCATGATAGTACCCTGCGCTTTTCGGTCTGGTAAGCTTCACTCTTGGATGTTCGGTAAGATGATTGCGTTGCTAATATTGTTTTTAGTACCGCAACCAGTTCCTCCCTCAGGATGTCAAAATCGTCGGATATGCCCGCACCAAGATGGATCACGAGGAGTACATTCGACGTATCAAGTCATACATGAAGACCCCTACGAAGGAATCCGAGCAACAACTCGAGGAGTTCTGTGACCTCTGCACTTATGTCTCTGGTCAGTACGACAAGGATGAGTCGTTCCAGGTTCTCGAGCAGCACCTCCAGGAGATCGAGAAGGGTCGCGCCGAGACTCATCGACTCTTCTACATGGCCCTGCCTCCCAGTGTCTTCACCATTGTTTCGCAGCACCTGAAGAAGGTGTGCTACCCCAAGAAGGGCATTGCGCGCGTCATTGTATGTAATTCTTCCCCATCGCCTGTGGGCAGCTCGCTAATATCCTGGATAGGTCGAGAAGCCCTTTGGCAAGGATCTTGCCAGCTCCCGTGAGCTTCAAAAGTCCCTGGAGCCTGATTGGAACGAGCAAGAACTGTTCCGAATTGATCACTACCTGGGCAAGGAAATGGTAAAGAACATCTTGATTCTCCGATTTGGTAACTCATTCCTGGGCGCTACCTGGAACCGTCACCACATCGACAACGTTCAGATCTCCTTCAAGGAGCCTTTCGGTACCGAGGGCCGCGGTGGCTACTTTGACGAGTTCGGCATTATTCGCGATGTCATGCAGAACCATCTTCTCCAGGTCCTTACCCTCCTGGCCATGGAGCGACCCATCTCCTTCAACGCTGAGGATATCCGTGACGAGAAGGTCCGCGTCCTCCGTGCCATTCCCGCTATTGAGCCCAAGAACGTCATCATTGGCCAGTACGGCAAGTCTCTCGACGGCAGCAAGCCCGCCTACCGCGAGGATGACACTGTCCCCAAGGACTCTCGATGCCCTACCTTCTGTGCCATGGTTGCGTACATCAAGAATGAGCGATGGGACGGAGTTCCTTTCATCATCAAGGCCGGCAAGGCACTTAACGAGCAAAAGACAGAGATTCGAATCCAGTTCAAGGACGTCACTTCGGGTATCTTTAAGGACATTCCCCGAAACGAGCTTGTCATGCGCATCCAGCCCAACGAGAGTGTCTACATCAAGATGAACTCTAAGCTTCCTGGTCTGAGCATGCAGACTGTCGTCACCGAGCTCGATCTGACCTACCGTCGACGATTCTCGGACCTCAAGATCCCCGAGGCTTACGAGTCTCTTGTGCTCGACTGCCTGAAGGGCGACCAGTCCAACTTTGTCCGTGACGACGAGCTTGACGCCAGTTGGCGAATCTTCACTCCTCTCCTCCACTACCTGGACGAGAACAAGGAGATTATCCCCATGGAGTATCCCTATGGTAGGTGACATGCATAGCCGGCATTGGAGCATAACTCACAATTCTCTAGGATCTCGCGGCCCTGCTGTCCTCGACGACTTCACAGCCTCGTATGGCTACAAGTTCAGTGATGCTGCCGGTTACCAGTGGCCCACGACCACTGCCACCCCCAACAAGTTGTAAGTGAGGACCAGCATCCTGTATGCTCATCCAGGTTGAAAGGATGAAATCAATTGGACTAACTGGGCCTGTAGTTAATGACGCCTCCCGTGCGACAAGAGTCGCAACCGTCTTCGGACTATGATATCCCGAGCCTTGAGAGGCGAGCAAAAACCAACGGATGATGATCTCTATAAAATTGGCGAGAACGGGAGGGGTTCTGGCGAGATAATGGACACATGCTTGTTGGGTTTATTAGATGCAACGACGTGGGGCTTGGCTCAGGCTTTGCGTTATGAAAGGTAGATTAAAGAAGATTTCCAATCTCAACCAACCTTGAATGGGCCGTACATACTGTACAAACAGGCGAGATCTCGACTATCAGGCATCATGCAATTCTTACGTATCTAGGCGGGGGAGGTTTCCAGAAGTTGGAGATAATCTGGACCCTGAACGCCACAACCGTCACCAAAGAAAGCGAGTGACGGGGTGAGAGTGTCCGTCGTGGAGTGACTTTGACACCGATAACGTGCATAACCCCTGTTGGCGCACGTTATGCACAGGTTGTGCAGGTAGCCCTTTTCCTCGCCTCAAATTATGCACTGTCTCCATCTCACATGACCTGGCCTGTTACCCCAGCGCCCTCCGTCCCGTCCTTTGGTCAGTCAGGCAAGGCGTGGTAACCGGGGGAAAATCGAGAGGCTTCCCTGCGCATCAATCACAGTCCTTCACCATATCCTTCTTTCATCACCCTTCTCGATCGCGTCGTCTCCTACTCCAACACCCTCTCGCTTGAAACCCTCAAGACCATCGCGAATATTGAATTATCGACCTATTCTTGACGACTCCTGAATCGCGTTACGCTCGCTTCCTAAATCGACGACTTTTTCGCCGCGCCTCGCCTCTTTACCCTCTCGCGAGACTGCCTAACCCGACGAGCAACCAGCGAAGAGGACAGCGACACACACCCTCAACACCTAGAGCCTCTAATTGATACGAACCTCCCTCGCGCGCAGAGTCCGCCGGTCGGTGCAGACGATTGCGACTGTCATGCAGCACCGGGATCGCCGATAAAGAGATCCCGCCTGCCTCTCATGCCACATAGGAGCAGATAAACGACACGACGAGAAAGATTTGCCACACCATCTAGAGACGTCGAATTCCTTTCATTCTGGCTCGGGGAGCGCCTGAACCAGAGACGAGATAGTGGATGCCGGGCGTCATCAGCATGGAGAATGGCGGCCCGAATGGCGCGCGCTCTAACCACGACATAGATTCAACGCTCAATGGCGTGAACGGCGCGGGCGCTGACGGACATCAGAATGCCTTGGATAAGGGAAAGGCCGTGTCTGGCGACGATGCCAGTGGTGCCATGGTCAATGGGAGCGCCATCACCGGCCCTCTGGTGAACGGCTCTTCTCGACCAAATGCGCCAGCATCAGACCAAATTCCGAGAATGAACGACCTCCCCGACGAGATCGTCCACATCACTCAGGGCTACATCTCCCTGTCGACATTTCTTACCCGACTAGCGCAATCCACGCACAACAACCTCGAAGATCAGATCACCAAAATGGCCAAGATGCCACTTCCGGTAGCCGCCATGAACGGAAACTCTTCAATACCGAACAACGACATGGACGACATGTCGAACGAGAACATCATCAAAAAGAAGTCCATCTTGGACTTTGCGTACAAGGAGCATCAAAGATGGGTCAAGGCCCTCGTCATCACGGAATGGAGCCGCAAGGCAGAGATGGTCAGCAAACTGATCGACTTGAGAGCCCACATCATGAAGCAGCAGGTTCTCTGTGACACGGCTTTTGATACCATGGTCAATGTCAAGAGGGACTTAACATTTGCGAGAATGCCAAGCCCTGATTTGAAAACAGCCCTCCAGGTCCTGTCAACAGGGAAGGCTGCCTGGATGCCTGATGTAAGTGCCATCCTTGGTACCTAGTAAAAGACTACAAACTGACCCGATGACCAGCTTCAATACATTGAGCCACCCCCTTTGACTTTGCAGGAGCAGTCCCAGTGGATGAGTGATGTCAACACTCTGCTATCACTCAGGCTGAACCTGGAAGATTTTGATAAAATCCCATACCACTTCAGGAACTACGATGTCAAGTCAGGACGAGTCACCTTCAAAGTTCCTGGCGAATTCGAGGTCGATCTCACAATCGCGGATGAGGATTTCGAGAAGCAGTTTTGGTTCATCGACCTGAGGTTCACATTCAAGCCATCGGCAGCATCGATTCCCGAATCCCTCAAGGACTACTTGGAAAGGCACGTGAACGGAGTCCTCAGCGCAGAGGGATTGCTAGGCTGCTACCAATTCTTGCACGAGTTGGTGCTCACTCATAAGCTCAACGAACTGAGACGCCAAGCCAACCAACTGAGCAAAGGCTCCTGGACTGGCACTCTCAAGGTTGAGCCACTCAATCGAGCCTTGGCAATTCAGTACTGGACGTCTCGGGCACCGCCAACTAGCCCCAAGAGCTGGGTGTTGGTTGCCGTGAACAGTGGGCGAAAGGCAAATGGCCAGGCAAATCCCAAGTCATCGAGTTTCCTGCAAGCAAAGTGGTACCGGGACAACAAGGAAGTCAAGGATGTGGAAGTACCATTCGATGCCGACAACCTGTCGGCGGAGGCACTTCTCAAGACAGTCATCGGCCTGCATATCGATTTTCTCCTCAGCAGCATACACGACAAGCTTATGGCAACGCCTCGTTTCCGCAATCGCGAAGCTGCTATGGAACTGCGCACCTCTCAGGAAGACCCAGTCACACCCTCCCTATCCATGCAGGTCGGGTATAAGGATAGCGTCTCACTACTCATCGAGCCGACAACTGGTGTCTTTGCTATCAAGCCACATTCAAAGTTCATCTATCAACACGAGCTTCACCTCAACGGGGGAAGGAACCCTACAGATGATGGTGTGGTATGCCTGGAAAACGTGAGGTGTGTGATCATGGAAGAGGAGCTCAACCGCCGAGGAAGCACAATGGGATGGAGCATTAAGAAGTGCCCACTGAGCAACGAAGAGTTGAGGTCTGCTATCAAGAACCGCGAATTGACAAAGACCATCTGGCTCCAGAGAGCTGGATGGAGACCTACATGGTTCATTGTGGTCGTACTGAGTCGAAGCGGTGATGAATGGTTGCTGCTCGAAGTGTAAGTTGAACTTGACATGTGCCAGATAGAAACTTGCTAACAAGGGCAATAGGGACCGCAACACTCCTGGACCGGTGGTGAAACTAACAGCAAAGCTTCCGCTCAACAAGGGCTATCCTAGCCTCCACAACTCTTTCTGGAACAGCATGACGGTATTTGCCACGGGTATGATTGCTCAGGCAATAGACATGCGCGAACTCCACAAGCAACAGATCAAGTTCAAGCCCAACGAGACCAAGAGCTGGTCTCTCCCGCGACAAGTCCGACTTCCCTCGATCGAGATTGCCCTCTCGGGCATCTTCCCCTCAATGGTGTTTGACAGCTCCGAGAAGGAGGCCAGCAAAGTCTCAAGCCAGAGGGATTTGGAGCAATTAGGACTCGCCTCGATTACACAACCTGCGACAGGACTGAAGCTCTCGACGATAGAACCGTGGGCGAATGATATTGTGTCGATCAGGTTCATGGGGGCTCAGCTCCCCGAGGCGGAACTCGCGGCTTCAGAGGGTGCCAACCCCCAAGATGTCAAACAAGATGCCCCCTTAGTGTGTATATCAGACGCCATCATCAAAGTCCGCAGACCGGCCAAGTTCACCTCGATCAAGGGTGCTCTGGTTGGTCAGGATGTTTCGTACAACCTTCTCAAGGGCGAGTTTCGACTACGGATGCGCCACAGTCTTGGGCAGTCGATACTGGAAAGTTTGAAGTCGCGAGTCAAGGCAGTCGATCGCTTTGTCAGCTTTGTCGAGTCTATGGATAAGGCTAAGGGGTCTATCCAGAGCGAAACAGTGAGCCTTCAAGAGGTTGTGTTCTCTTACAGGGACCAAACCAATGACTCGCTGAATGACAATGCAGCGACGGCACGGAGATGGAGGGTGGCACTCAATCTGTCCAAGGATGTTATCGACATCAAGATGGAGGAGGGTAACCCTCATCTTCGAGTGGTCGACCTGATGCAGAACCTCGTTAACAGCGATGGCGGAATCGAGGCTCTCATGGCCTGGCTGCCTACCTCGCTGCCAGCCCTGGAGGCGATTCAGAAAACGGAAGAACTCTGGGCGGATATCAAGGCGCAGAACCAGGGACGATTCCAGTTCTCGATGAATTCGCTCGAGTGGATGACTCTGGACTATTCCCTATACGGACCCGGACAGATGCAACGCCGAGTTGCATTCGAGGCCCGGATCAAGAGCCGTCGAGGCGAGCCATGGTGGCATATATGGCGTGTGCCCGTGGCCAACGACACATCTGTGCCCAACGATGATCTCACCACGGCTCTCAAGCACGTGTGGGAGGGCAAAGGTGATGACTGGACCGGTCTGGTGACAAGCGCAGTCGGCGGACCGAGCAGGGGCGTCGTGGGCATCTTGAAGGCCATCGACGACGCCATCCGACCTATGGCGGGCCAGGGCAACTCAGAGGTGGTTGTCCTGGAGTAGTAATAGAAGAATTAAGAAGAGGACGGTGTCTAAAGCGCTGGATGATGGGTTTTTACACTCTGGACTTTTAGGGGGGTGGGCTTAGAACAGCGGCGAAAAAGGATCAAACAAAGCGGGTGGTTGTGTTTTTGTGATAGCTTAATGATACCTCCAAATGAAACCAATGGAATGTTACTTACATGGGCTGCGTTACGTGTTGGGTATGGGTATGGGTATGGTTGTGATGGGTGTCTTGAGGATTGGAGGTACAAAGGAAAGGTAAATAGATAATCAATGTTTTCATCTCATTCATGCTAAAGTGTTTATTAACAGAGCAAAGAACCTTTGGCCTTAATAGTTAGACATATTCTATCTGTGCCATCTCCTGACTTGGTGTGGTGACTATCCATGCAACAACTTGATTCTCCCTACGATTCGGCCCTCTGAAGTCATCGCATGATATATCAACACGAGCGACATGGTTGTACAGTCCAGTTTTGTCCTTCTATTCATCTATAATAATATACAGCTTTGCCCACCTATAGCAACTATTCCCACCATAGCAACCCCCTTTTTATAATGCTATTGTTTTTCTCATCACCGCAAACGCACACAATACACACCCTCCCTACTCACTTCAAGTTCCGCACGGGAATCTCCTCGAGAGGTACAACGGCAAATTCCGTCAACGAGTTCAAGTATTCGAGGCCAGTCTTGTCGAGCCCAGACTTGGTCGAGAGGGCGACGTCGTAACCTGCGCGGAGGCTGGCGATGGCGCCGATGCGGTTGTATGAGCCTCCCGCAACGGCCAGGCGGCCTTCAAAGTGGTCGGTGAGCTCCTTGTGCGCATCGCGGAGAAGGTCTTGATGGCCGACGTTGTGCTGTGGGATGCAGTTCTTGGCGAGGCTTGCTAGAGCGTGGCATGGTGCGTCGCGGGGGATGCCCAGATGACGCTCGAGGAGGTTGCGTGCTTGGATGATGGCCTCGTCCTCTGAAGGGATCTTGACGCCGGGTTGGTCATAGTAGTGGCCACCCATGAGGACAAAGAGCTTGGTGCCAGCAGGTTCCTTAGCGGAGCGTTCCTGGACGTCCGAGTCGAAGAAGACGCCAAGGGCGTGCTCCGGGTTCATCCCTGGGGCCACCGTGTTGGGGATGAGGTAGCCCAGGCCCGGGGGCTTGAGGTTCTCCTGGGGGAACCAGAGGTTGACTCTCATGATGGAGACTGAATGGGTCTTTGAAAAGGCATGGAGCTTGTTAGGGGCGAGGCTGGCCGTGTCCTGGCTTGAGAGGGTTGAGATGACCTTGTCGAACCTCTGAGGCTGACCACTGGACTTGGAACTGGCGATCTAAGTGGTGTTCTATGTCAGCGCGTTCTCTCGGTGTAGTATACAAGTCTTGTTACCTTGATCTTCTTGTTTTCCTGATCATAAGTCAGACTCTTCAGATACTCGCCCGTCTTGATAGTGACATTTGGCTGGCTCCGCAAGGCGTCAGCCATGGCTCGAGGCAACGTCTCCATTCCCGACTCGTTAAAGTCGAATAGAGAATTCTTCGGAAGCAACGCCATCTTCTGGATCTCCTTATCCTTGCCCAAAGTCTCGAGAAGCTCCTTTTCAGGCATGGGCATAGGACGCGCGTGCGGGCCCGGGTTAGGCAGGTACCAGGCCCAGTACATGCGGTCGAGGACAGAGCGGGCGCTCAGCTTGTTGATGTCGCCGCCGTAGATGCCGTGCAACATGGCCGAGGCCATGGTTCCCGCCGCCTTGCGGCTGTTTGTGAGCTTGTAGAGCCACTCGGCGACCGAGTAGTCCTTGGCGGGGAGTTGCCGCGCACGAAGCGTGTTGAGGGCCAGGGCGAAACCTGCGCCGAAGCTCTGGAGGAAGAGAGGCTCGCGGAAGAAGTCGGCGATCGTGGCGTGAGGTGGCATGGCGACTAGGTGGTCTGGATAGTAGATGTAGCGTGCCTTTTGAGCCGGGGAACTGATCTTGAGGCCGAGATCGAGAGCCTGGTAGGGAGGTCAGCAATGCAATTGCGTGCTGGGGAAGCTTCAATATGCGCACAAGGTCGTAGAGGACGAGGTCATCATATCGAAAGGTATTTCCAGCCAGTGAAGTCAGAGATCTCGCGCCGCGCTCGAACAAGACGGTCCCCTGCTTGCCCCCGACGTCAACGGGCACCTTATCCGTCTTGATCCATCCTCCAAGACGATCGGCAGACTCGTACAATGTAATGTTGGCGGTCGATGGGAGCTTCTTTGCGAGGTAGTATGCAGCCGAGAGACCGGTCAATCCGCCTCCGAGGACAGCAATGTCGGCGTCCTTGGGCTCGGTGGTGTAGGCCCGTCGGCCGTTGATGCTCCGGCGTCGAGCGGCGACGATGGCGTAGAGGCTGTTGCCATTGAGGCGGTGGGAGGCGCTCAGACGAGCAGCCGGGAGGGATCCTGCACGGCAGAGACTCATGACGAGGGCTCAATTGGTCATGGCCAAGGTGCTGGTCTCGTCACGAGATGGTGGAGTGTTGCTAGCTTACAGTGGGATGGAGTTTTGGCGGGGAGGTAGGTAGTTCAGAGGGTCCTTCTCGGTAGCATGAGCCGGTATTCATCCGTGCGTCGTTGACATCACGGAAGGAAGAAACATTATAGATTCAGATAGATTAGTACAGATTGGATGATAGATACCTATGGTTCATTTCATCTCATCTCAAGTTGATACAGCCAAAGTCACGTCAATCATGGGACAATAGAAAACTCCGAGGCATGGCCATGGGCCCTTGTTTGCATTCTCCCCCCCTCGCGCATCTGCTTTGAAGCATCTTCATGATGCGCGACCTTTTGGCCATCATTCTCTAGCCTCTATGTACCTATATAGGGATAAACAAGATATAGCCTGCCTCGTGGCAAATTCGCAAAAAGAAATCAAACTCCAAAACTCCCTTCCATGCTCTTGCCACCCCGGCCAACGACATTAGAAAGCAGACCGTAGTAGTACATATCCTTCATTCACCATATCGTCCTTCTTTCAGTTCATCAGCCGTTGCCCTGCTGGTCCCAGTCCTAGGACGGGACTGAACCTTGAACCCTGGGTATCGTGTGATTTGATCTGCTTGTTGATCATCTCATCCCTCCAATCCACCCTTTTTTGTTTTCATCTAACCAATAATGTCGGTGTCCTGCTTAGGGTCCTCCTCCGCCTTGATTAGCTCTTCACCAGCTTGCTCATCCACAAACTTCCTCTCGCTGACATGCTCCTCCTTGCCGTCTGCAGTCCAGACCTTATCCTTGAAACCTCCCTGCTGGCCCTCCTCGTGCGCAAAGGCGCAGTTGGGGTTCAGGCATGGGTTGAACTTGCATTTTGTCTTGACGTGCGTGAACTTGCAGTTGGCCGTTGTGCAGTCAGCTCCGTTACGGCACAGGGGCATCGATGGGTGCTTGAACGGGCATCGCGGGTTCTGGCAGTTGGGGAAGAACTTGCAGTCCTGCTCGCTCTGGTGCGCAAGACGAGCCGCTGGTGAGGGGTGTCGAGCAACGCATTTTCGGTTCTTGCACGCAGCTCCGAAAGTGCAAATGTCGTTGACATCGACCGAGACACCGTGAGGCGCTGCCGGTGACTGGTGGGCAAACTTGCAATCCTTGTTGGTGCAGTTGAGGTTGTACTTGCACACCGTGTCCTCGGGGTTCGGGGGCTCGCGCTTCTCTCCAGACATGTCCACATCCTCGCCTTCACCCTCGCCCTCAGGCTTGTTGCTGCCTTGCCTGTCGTGGTGGTGGTTCTGTCCCCTACGGAAGTTACCCCTGGGCGAGTTCTGTCCTCGCTCGAAGCCACCCTTTCCTCCTCGGCGATGTTGCCCAAATTGGCCCGGGTTTCCGCCGTTGGCCATGATTTGTTGCGAGAGCTGGAACATCATCTGGTTCTGCTGCTCAAGCATGGCCACGAGCTCCATCTGGTTGGGCGCGCCGCCCTGCATCATCCACTGACCCTGAGGTCCGCCAGCGGCCATGGCGTTCAAGCCTGCTTGGAGGTTGGCGGCACGGTTGTTGTTGTTGTTGCGACCCATACCACCTCGGCCTGTCCTGGGCCCGGTCGGGGGGTTGCGGCCGTGGGTGTTGATGCGTTCACCGCCCGTCTGGCCTCTAACACGATGAAGAGCAGCGTCGCCAGTACGGTCCATAGCCTTGTTGATCTGGCCAAACATGCGCTTATCTCGTCCACCTCGTTGGTTTCCGTTTCGCATTGAGCGGGGGCCGGTTGGTCTAAAAAGAGTCAGTAAATCTGTGGTCAAGCGCAAGGAAATAAGGGGGACATACGCATTTAGTTCTGATACATCTCCGGCATTCATGTCGGTATCCATGTCGCCAGCACCTGCGCCTTCTTGGGAAACATCAGGCATTGAGCTACCACCGTTGACTTGAGACTTCAGGGCATCGATCTGTTGAAATAGCCACTGGGAAAAGTCGCGAGTGCTGGGGTCGTCGGGTCCGAGGTTCAGAAGATCGCCAGAAAGCTCAGCGGCGATCTCGTCCTGGCTCTTTCCGTTGACCAGCATCAGGACGATGTACTCGGCCAAGGCGGAATCATCAGCGCCACCGGTTCCCCATCCAACCTCGACGAGCTTGGGCTGGATGGCGGCATTGAGAGCCTCCGCCAGGGGCGTGTTGAGGCTGACTTCGACAGGCATATTGAGTGAATGCGCCGTCACGGGAGGGAAGTAGGGGATGTTGAAAGAGCGGGTGGCGGGTAGTTTCGCCGCAGAGCCTAATCGAGACTGAAGCAGCCTTTGAGCGACGCGTTTTTTTCGATGGCCTTTGACAATTCGCGTCGCGTAAAAAGGAAACGGGTCGCAAGGCTCTAGAATATGCGTGGGCGCTTGCGCAAAGTTGTGTTTGTCTAGTTGGTGATGCTGCGTCGTCACACCGAACGGCGATGAAGCAGGCTTTGAGGTTGGTTTGTGTTGGAGTTGACAAAAGCTCTGCCAGAGTGACGGAGAAGTCGTCGGGAAATGGGTCTTTCTGTCACGTGATATGTCGATCAGTCATTGTTTATCTGGTCGAGTAGCCGTTTGGTTGGTAATAAACGTTTAAAGGTAGAAAGGAAAGTCAAAGAATTAAGCCTTTTGATTCGGTTATTTCGAAGGTTTCTTGTACAATTGATAATATTTATCGACCATGTTCAAACAAAGCGAAGCCAGCTCAAAGATGAGTTTGTCAGTGAACAGGCACACACCTGTGATCTTGCCACCACGGACCAGAAGATTCGGTGAGCAACGAATAGCTGTCGGAGCAGTGATTAGTCAGGCATGCGCCACACTTTTTCCCTTTCAAGCCTTTTTACCTCTCTGTATGCAGTACGTACATATTTTATGCAGCCTCAACACAACGCGAGCTAACGATCAGGAGGTTGCCGCGAAGCTATTTATGGCATCCATTGATCTTTAATCAAAGAGCTCCTTGCTCTCTCACAAGATCAAGTTCCAAGACGTTGTCCCGAGATGTCGTTCCTTTGTCCCACCCTCTTTTCATCTCCCCCGCAGATTGAAGTTCAAACCAAGGGACCTGGACCTGTATTTCATGTTCCAGTGCGGGGGAAGGCCAACAAACGTCCATGGGTGTTTACATGTTACATTTCTCCTCCTCCCTGAAATCCATCATGCTGCCATCCATGATATTTGTCTATCTAGGGCTGCATTCCCCTCATTTACCAGACGATCAGTACCCATCCCAATGCCAAATAGATGAGGCCAGTGGCCCCATCTGGGTGCATGCAGCAAGATTGGGGGGGCTGGGACTGCGAGAAGCCACCGAGACAACGACTCTGAACTGTAGGAGGATACATACAATGGAACGTGCCAAGTCGGTTTCTTGCTACACACAAACGATGCTATGAAGCCGTCCCGACCAGTCTTTTGAAGTATCCGAATGCCAAGTGTAAAAGTAACGTGAGAAATCGCCTGGAAACTGCACAGTCGAAACACGTCGAGAAACATCACGGCCAATGAATGTCATCAGCACCAGCATAGCAGCTGCAGTTCAACGCCAGCCTCGTCCTCGCCGAGCCCAGCCGCTGCGAGTCGCTGACACCGCTGACTTTGGCGCCGCGGCTCAGCCCATTTTTTGGCGCTGTCTGGACGGGACGTATTTTCCCACTGAGCAGAGGTCTCAGCTCATCATCTCATCTCCCGTCCTTCGTGCATCTACCTCAAGCAGGCTGTCGCAAATATAGCAATGGGCGCACACTTCGGCCTCTGGGATTCGTCTGGTCTATATCTGCCGCAAGCCTCTTTCACGTCCAAGCTGTTTTCCGACATCACGGGTCGCTGCGAGGTCCTGCCAATCCCCGCCCCCTTCCCTGTCCTGCCTGCCTGTCTCCAGTGAATCCTACCTCTACATACGTCAACGTCCAATCTCAGCTCAGACGACACGGTCATCGGTCATCAGATTCATCAACAACAGCAACAATCATCACTTGATAATACTCTCCATTGCTATCAAAAGTTCTCTATCTTTCATCTCAAAAACGGCAATCGCAACCTCTCGGGTGGTCGTGTAACGTTGCGGCTGTGCCACATGGTCGCCCGGGACATCGCAGCCTGGCCATCCATCACATCACAATCTGCCGCCCTTGGAGCCCCCAAATCAGGCTCGGCACGATTGCTTCACGCTTATGCGCTTGCTCTGCCCTGCAAGGTGCCGGGGAGAAACTAGCGCCAATCCTTCTGCCCTGCTGTCCTGCCCTACCGTACAGCAAACGTCCATAGAAACGAGTGACAAGCCTCTCCCGCGTCTCCAGGCCAGGGGCCCCTAGCGGTGGTTGAGTGGAGGATCGACGTCCCTATTTAACTGACGTCCCCGTATTCCTTTGGATGGGACTCGGCACTTAAATCTCACCTACCGGCCTTGGTTCTTATATCTCTGCGACCTCCTCTGCGACCATTTCTTGGATAGCATCTTGTATTCTGTATTGCATCCTTCATTGTCTTTCGCGATGTGGTCCAAGGCCTTCGCCGTGGCGGCCCTCGCCCTCACCCCCGTCAACGCCATATGGCCCATCCCCAGAGAAATCTCCACGGGAGAGAAAGCTCTCTTCATTGACCAGAGCCTCGAGATCACCTACAATGGGGACTTTGTACGCTGGACTTCTCCTCTCCCCGGATTCGTTGCGCAGCTGGACACTAAGACCATGTTTGACGAGCAGATTCCCTACACTTACCAGTACTCCCCAGCCGCTGGCTCAGACTTTAGCAGCAAGCAGATTGTCCAGGCTGGTGTCTCACGCGCCCTACAGGCCATCTTCAAGGACAACTTTGTGCCCTGGAAGCTTCGTCCCCGCCACTCTGACTTTGAGCCTGCTCTGAAGGACAAGAAGTGGGTCAAGTCGCTCGAGATCACCCAGACTGAGGAAGACGACAAGGCCACCTTCAAGCCACTAGCCGGCGAGGTCGACGAGTCCTACACGCTCACTCTCTCTGAGAATGGCGAGGCCGTCATCAAGGCCAAGTCTTCCACTGGTTGCCTGCACGGCCTCGAGACCTTTGTCCAACTCTTCTTCAAGCACAGCTCCGGCACCTCTTGGTACACTCAACAGGCCCCCGTCACCATTAAGGATGAGCCCGTCTATCCCCATCGAGGCATCCTTCTCGATGTCGCCCGCAGCTTCTTCGAGGTCGAACACATCAAGCGTACCATTGATGCCATGGCCTGGAACAAGCTGAACCGCCTGCACCTCCACATCACGGATTCTCAATCCTGGCCCCTCGAGATCCCTGCTCTGCCCAAGCTGGCCGAAGAGGGCGCCTACAGCAAGGGTCTTTCTTACTCGCCCAAGGATATTGCCGACATTTACGAGTACGGTATCCACCGTGGAGTCGAGGTGGTGATGGAGATTGACATGCCCGGCCACATTGGTGTCGTCGAGCTAGCCTACAAGGACCTCATCGTTGCGTACAACGAGAAACCCTACCAATGGTGGTGCAAGCAGCCTCCATGCGGCGCGTTCCGCATGAACAGCAGCGAGGTGTACGACTTCCTCGACACACTGTTTGGTGATCTCTTCCCCCGCATCTCGCCCTACACGGCCTACTTCCACACTGGTGGAGACGAGCTCAACCATAACGACTCGATGCTCGACCCAGGCGTTCGATCCAACGAGACTGAAGTATTGGCTCCTCTGCTGCAAAAGTTCCTCGACTACGCGCACGGAAAGGTCCGCGATGCTGGCCTCACACCCCTGGTGTGGGAGGAGATGATCACTGAGTGGAACATGACATTGGGCAAGGACGTTGTTGTTCAGTCCTGGCTGGGCGGCACCGCTGTCAAGGACCTGGTTGCGGCTGGCCACAAGGTGATTGACAGCGACTACAACTTCTGGGTAAGTTGAATTCAGATAACAGTGGGCGAGCTTTACTGACCGTATATCCAACAGTATCTCGACTGCGGCCGAGGCCAGTGGCTCAACTTTGACAATGGCCAATCCTTCCAGACATTCTACCCCTTTAACGACTGGTGCAGCCCCAGCAAGAGCTGGCGTCTCATCTACTCGCACGACCCCCGAGCAGGCCTTTCCGAGGAGGATGCCAAGCTTGTGCTCGGCGGAGAGGTAGCAGTTTGGTCCGAGACTATCGACAGCGTCAACCTCGACTCCCTCGTGTGGCCACGTGCAGGCGCTGCAGGCGAGGTGCTCTGGTCGGGCCGTGCCGACGCCTCTGGCAAGAACCGAACACAGTATGATGCCGCACCACGGTTGGCCGAGTTTCGCGAGCGCATGGTGGCCCGTGGTGTAGGTGCTTCGCCGGTGCAGATGCCGTTCTGCACACAGGGCGGCCCGGAGGAGTGTGCTTATTTCGAGCCCTAGAAGCGCCGACGGGAGATTTTGTACATACCAGTTTCTATTCTCTTTAACAAATTCTCAGCATTTTTTCAAGTTTAACCACGAGAATACACCAAGCATCCAACGACTATAAGAATTGATGTATTACATAGTGATGCTAAGACGGCTCCGGAGCGGGGCCGGAGCCTTGATACGGAGCGGGGTCCGCGGGTCCGAATCTTGTGGGGTAAGTCCGGGGTGAATGTTGCACCGGTCGTCTCCTGTGGACGGGCTGCCGGGATCATAAAAGTTCCCGAATGTTGCATAGGGTTACAATGCTAACATGTGACAAGGGACCTACCTCACGTCTTGAGGCGGGTTATGCATCCTGATTTAGGTCCTCTAGTCCGCTTGGCATCGGGATGTCTCTCTTTCGTAATGGGTGGAATGGGATTGGGGAGGAGGTCAAGTTTCCGCTTTGGGCATCCTGATCGCGAGCGCGGCATTCAGCCACAGGAACAAGTTCACGTGTTCTTGTTTGTTTGTTATGAGTCTAGAGCTTTGAAAGATGACGCTGGGGAGGTAAGTTATGGATAGCTAACAAACCGTCAGTGCTCATTATGATAAACAACAGATGATGACACAACAGCGTACAACGACTACACTTTGGACAAGATCAATTTATATCAACAAGCCCTATTCTACACTCAAAGTCGAAAGCCGTTTACCCCACCATCTGATCTGATCTCAAACTCTGCCGCACACCCATGGCCCATCCATACGCATCTCCAACCGAGACCCCTCCCCTCAGCTAAAAAGCGCCTCGGCAAAAGCCAACCTCTTCCCCCGCAAATTCGTGTCCGTAGCCAAGAACATCTGAAAAGGGTGACGTCTTGCGCATTTCTACTTGCAGCGTTTGCGGTGACCCGGTACATCTCGACGTACCCGATGGAGGGCGGCGTCTCGTGGGGATAGGCTGGCGCAAGCTGTAGATACTGTTACACTGCCTTTTTTACTCTTGCTCGGATTATTGAGGCCAAGTCAATGATATTTATGTACAGGCTTAGTTCCCGTGGACTGGTTTTACGTTTATCTTTCTTTCCCAAAGTCTGTTATACATCAATTGACATTTGATTCAATTGAGCTATCATCTTGTTCTCAAGTGGCCTTGTTAACTAACATCATATCATCATGGGCCTTGTTGAAGCCTTCCTGGAGCATGCCTCCTTCAAGGCCATATTTGTCATCATCGTCTCTCTCTATACCATCTACTACATCGGATGCCGCATAGACGAGCACATACGGATTCGTCGCCTCGGACGCTATGGGCCATATCTCAGAACCTACGCTCCATGGGGTGAGTGAATCTCCTTGCACTTGCACATTGAACCCTCTCCTAACTTCAGCCTTCCCAGGCCTCGACCGCCTGATCAAGTTCGTCTACGCGACGGCAAAGCATCGAAACATGGATGTCTGGCGCGACAACATCTTTGGCGCTCACAACTCGTGGACCGTCGAGTCGAGATTCCTGGGCGTTCGCACCATCTTCACTGCCGACCCTGCAAACGTCAAGGCCATCCTTGCCACGCAGTTCAGTGACTATGGGAAAGGTGAACCCTTTCACCGCGAGTGGAGCGACTTTCTAGGTGATAGTATCTTCACCACCGACGGAGCCAAGTGGCACGCCAGCCGACATCTCATCCGACCACAGTTCACCAGGGACCGCGTGAGCGATCTACACTGCTTCGAGTCGCACGTCCAGACTCTTTTCAAGGCTATTGCCAATGGTGGACCGCTACTAGGTGAGAGCCAGGTTGTGGATATGCATAGTGTGGATGGAAAGGTGCTCGATATCAGTGATCTCTTCTTTCGCTTCACTCTTGATGTGACGACCGAGTTTCTCCTAGGTTCAGACATCAAGTCTCTGACGTAAGTGTACAGCTATCAAGTATTAGCAGTCAACAACAACCACTGACATATCCAGACACCCGAGGCAAGAGTTCGCAGAGGCCTTCAACGAGATCCAGCACATCCAAAACGTCGTCGCCCGCACTGGCAAGCTCCGCCACTTCTACCCCAAGCCCCGCTTCTGGCACTGCCTCCGTATCGTCGACAACTTCATCAACAAGTACATTGACCGGGCGCTGTGCCTGAGCCCCGAGGAGCTCGCCTCCAAGTCCAAGGATGACCACGGCTACACGTTTCTACACGCTCTTGCCGGCTTCACGCGTGACCGCAAGGTTCTACGGGATCAGATCATCGCTGTGCTACTTGCTGGTCGTGATACTACTGCTTCGACGCTATCATGGGCTCTCTATGAGCTTGGTCGATACCCTCATGCTGTCACCAAGCTACGTGCTGAGATTCTGTCTACCGTGGGCCCGAACGAGACTCCGACGTATGAGCATCTCAAGAACATGCCCTACCTCAAATCAATCCTCAACGAGACTCTCCGTCTATACCCATCCGTTCCTTTCAACGTTCGCATAGCTCTCAAAGACACAACCCTCCCCCGAGGCGGCGGCCCCGATGGCTCTGAACCCTTACCCGTCCTCAAAGACTCGCCCGTAGCATACTCTACGCTCGTGATGCAGCGCCGCTCCGATCTGTACCCTCCAGTATCCGAGAAATTTGCCGATCCTCAGATCTTCAGCCCGGAGCGGTGGGCGCACTGGTTCCCAAAACCTCACGACTACATCCCCTTCAACGCGGGCCCACGCATCTGCATCGGTCAGCAGTTTGCCCTGACTGAGATGAGCTACACGCTCTGCCGCATGTTTCAGAGGTATGAGCGCGTCGTGAGCTACATGAAGGAGGTCGACGGTGGGAAGCCGCTGCTCAAGGCGGATATTGTCTTGTCGCCAGGGCAGGGTGTAAAGGTGGCATTCTGGGAGGCTCGGCCGTGAAGCTTGGATGTATCAAATTGATTTTCCTTTTTTTTTTTTGGCATGATTCAGAGCGAGAGTGTTTTATGAAGCTTCAGTTTTCTCTTTTCCACTATGTAAACTTGCTAAATGTACCGTCACTGTTAAACCCCTATTCAATATCCAATATCATTCTCAACATATTTCCACTCATCCCTCACCAAACCCAATTCTACTACTTTCTTCCAAAGCTATCTTTCACGGCCTTGCCGAATCTCTCGATAGCCTTGTTCATGTTCTCAGGTGTCGCTGAGGCGTAAGTAGCTCGGAAGTACAGTCCAGGTGGCGGCTTGTCCTTCTCGGTCAGGAACCAAGAGCCCCTTGCCACGAGGACGCCGCTCTCGATGCACGAGTTGAAGATTTCCTCCTCGATATCTACTATGCTGCGTTCTCCGGCTTGGGGATGCTTAGTGTGGTCAACCTTTAACCACATCTACAGATCTTGTTAGGTCGGGTCTCTCACTCAAAGTGAGTGTGTATGTATCTTCAGGGGGGGCACTTACAAACATTCCAGCCGCAGGAGGAGTCCAGCTCACGAGGTCGCTCGGAAGATGATCCTCACAAGCAGCAAGCAGAGCATTCCGCTTCTTGGTATACTCCAACCTCAAGTTCATCAACCACCGTAGATATCCCTCGTGTCCCCACGTCTCGTCCAACAGTTTATACAGAATAAGCTGGGAGAAACCGCTAGGTCCTTGACTCGCGACCTCTGCGTGCCGGACGTAGCGCTCAACGATTTGCGCCGACGCCGTGATCCATCCGAGTCGTGATCCTGGCACAAGAACCTTGGAGAACGAGTCCATGCGCATGACACGTCCGTCGACATCTATGCTCAGCAGTGAGGGGATGAGAGATGAGACAAACTCCTCGACAGTCTTGGGCGGCGGCACGTCGGGTTGGTCGCGTCCCGTGTATGGCTGCATCTGGAGGAAGTAGTACGGCTCGTCTTCGATGATGTATAGATCGTGCTTCTGCGCCACAGCGTAAATGGCCTTTCGTCGCTCTGTTCCTTGAGTCGCTCCTGTAGGGTTCTGTCCCGAAGGAACCGTGTAAAGCAGATGAGGTTTCCGTGCTCCTCGCTCCTTGGCATCCCAGTTCGACAAGAGCTCATCCATACGCTCAGGAATGAGACCCTCTTGGTCAATGGCAACTCCAAAGGCCTTTACACCCAAAGGTCCAACTGTCTCGAGAGCTGTTGAGAAGCTAAAGTCTTCGGTCAGAATAGAGTCGCCCCGGTCCTTATCACAGAACATGCGAAGTGCCTCCTCCAAAGCTCCAGTGCTACCAATAGTCTGGCAGACCTGCCAATCCGCATATGGGGGCTTATACACGATTTCAGTATGCTCCGTCAGGTACCGCATCATCTGAGGGGATCCTGTGGCCTGGCCGTAATTGCATGCAATAGACAGGTCATAAGTGCCATCGCGGTCTCTAACGTCGTATTTCCCAATAGTAACCATCTGTCCCGACTCTTGCGTGTCCTTTTCAGAGAAATTGGGAGCCACAGGCACTTTGAACCCCAGCTCTGCAAAGGGGAACACCTCACTTGAGGGGAGACCGCCGCCGAGTGAGATGAGACCGGGTTTCTTCATGTGGCGAGCGGCTTGCTTAAGAGTACAAGGTCCTCGTACGCTGCTCTCGTGACTTAAATGACCTATAATTTGATGTAAGCCACCGTCTCAGGGATTTTTCTAGTTTATACACACTATCCCATCGCTTAGATTTAGGCAAGCCGGTCGTCTATGTGTCGGGATAAGCCTCTGATGCTCACTCAACTCGGTGACACTCATGATAACTCACCGACCCCTTAAACATGTCACTATCTGAAGCAGCCGCAACTCCAGCAACCAACTTCCCAGCCTTGGCACGTCTCGCTTTGACTTGGTCGATGGCTGAGAGCTGTTGCGAGTTGTCATAGTGAGCCGGACGAGCAGCCGGTGCGGCCTCGGCACTCGACAGATGCTGAGACTTGGAGTGGAACAAACGACTGTATCCAGCTACGGACCGAAGCCGCGCCGCTCTCGTGGCCAGGAGCATTGCGTCGAGTGTCAAGTCCGGCGGATGTGATAAAGCAGTTGGAGTGAAAGGAGGGGGTCGTGGAGCGTATAAGTGGAGAGGATATTATCACGTCTACTAGATATCTCGACTTCGTCCTAAAAGAAAGCAAATATCTTCAATGATTGACCAAGTCGAGTTGTTGTAGATGGTCAGTCAAGGTCACCTACAAAGAGGGTCGTCTTAATAATCGTCTATCCATCATCCATCTACCGGGACCCGGGCGCACCTTGATAACAAGGCCGGTGCCGGACGCGACCCCCGACCGCTCTTAGCCGGCTATATCCTTGTCAATTTCCCTCTGGAATTCGTCTACCCTACACCGGAGCCCCGGACCCGAGCGGGGTTTCAAAGTCACTAGGCTTCACCACGTGAGCAACTGATGCTTTATAGTTGTTTAATTATTACGTACAACTTCTGTCAACCACCCACTCTCTTAGACTAGGTGAGGAGTTGTTGTGTCGTTGGTTACGAGAGCGCTTGTCTATCGTCTTAGTGTTGGGCGCGCCTTATCCCTTGTCAAGCTACGCCCCATGACATATGTCACAACTAACGTCCCCATTCCACGATAGCATGAACCAATGTTAGACAAGAAGAGCTCTCCCCGCAGAATCTACGATCCACCTGGGAGCACCGAGCCGTCCGGCATCGCACAGGGAGATAACGAGAACTAGTGGAGATATGAAGACATGCAAGTGGATGGATACCTACTCACTGTTCCAAAGATACCGAGACTGCGAAATCATATGTTGAATTGTTTCTGTGAGTGTTGCTACCTAGTTTAGCTGTTATTCATATCTCATCAGGTACTATCTTTTTTCTTCTTGCCCAAGTTTTCGCTAATTTCTAACCTACATCAAGTCTCCAATAAAACCTGCGATGAATGTATACAAGACAAACAAGAACAAAGGAAACCTCGCTTTACATGGTTATGTAGTTGTAAGAGCTTAGAGCGGCTCAACCCATCTCCTTCACGGAAGCACACGCTGGATACGGAGGCAAATGACACTGGCAAACATGGCTAGGCACGTCGCCCATGATACATGAACCAGTAGGATATAGCCAGCACTTGCCCCGGTGCATTTCCCAAGCACAGCCCCAAGCGAGACACAGGCCGCAAAGATAAAGGGCTGATAGGGGTCTAGAAACCGTCGCCTGTGAATAAATGAGGCGATCGAACAGCCATAGACGAGACAAGCTGTAAGCGCCAACCACTGTGATGGCCGGGAAAGAACATTGACCCGTGCTGCTTGCGGCCAGGCCTGGTAATATCGACGTCAGTCAGATGGCACTTCTGGGAACGGAAAGACATGTATGGCTGATGTCCTATGCTTCTAGGCGAGCGGCTCGGATAGCCATACCCAATAACCATGCCATTCATTCCCCAACACAACTTACTATATAGGTTGGGTGGAACTGCCGCATATAGGCAGACATGATCCAGGAACTGAGAGCCGCCGGCACCAGTTCAACCAACTCGATAACGAGCTGATAGACTGAAACATGCTGGCTGGTCTCTTTGTTGTGGATCGCAGGCTGGTTGTTTGGCTGAATGGTCATGAATTCCGACTTATTGCGTTAGTTGATGTTGAGCACGAGTAACAATGAAGAATTGATTTGCTCTTCACCCTCGTAGATTGAAAAGTCCCCATATCGAGCCGATATAAAATGTTTATATCTTCCAATGCTTGTCCGAATGCTGACTTAATTGCCCCGTGAACGGATAACACGTCGAGTAAATGGAAGGCCTCAATTCGGCTGCCTGCACAGCCCTGGTTGTTTCGTAACTCGGGGGAAGCATTAGCAACGTGAATGCAAAAACCTTTCCCGAACGAGACTTGGTATAACTGAGACACTGTACACCATCACCTATCCGCCTTACCGTCGAGAGACCCAACTCTTCATTTAATGCATGTGTGCCCAAGCCGTCGGACCGACAGGGTTGAAAATAGACACCTAGGCGTACTAGGCCTTGACTTTGCTGGTAACTCATAAGCCAACCATTTCCGCCTTGGCGACGTCAGCCCAGTTGGAACTCAAGTTCAACTGTCCCTGTCCAAATCGAGCCTCGACAGCCTCACAAAAGTCACTTACTTACGTTGGGTACTGAAATCGTCCGGGCCCAATTGCCTCGCTATGCGTGTCCAACTCACTCACACCTCTGGTCTGCAGGCCAGAGGTGGCGGTCTCAGGTGCTTTCACCCAGTCAATCCGGTGATGCTGTTACTTGAAGCCATATTGAGAGGTCTGCCGTCTCGTTTCAAAAAGCGGTTAGATAGAGTTGCCATATCTCGCCCGTCAGCCTCCATCCAAGTTATAAGACGCCTCAGGCCCTTATCGGCGGCCTGAATTTTGCCACACAAGCAGTTCATCAGTCTCTTCTGGACCGACATGTCGTTATAGGCGTGCCGACAACGGTTCCCTGTTCGCTCTCTTCGCCAACCTCCCCCACGCTTCGGATCACTTGACACAATGCCAGCCTTCACCGAAAGGATGGGCCGTCGCCTTTGGAATACCCTGCAGCATGTGTCTGTGATTCTCCCTGCCGGGATATTCTTGGGTTCTGCAATCGCCCTGAGTCTACCCCGGCACAACGGTCTCAATGCAGTGTGAGTAAGCGCAAACCTGATAGTGACTCCTGGAACTGACCGTGTTAGCACCACCATACTCTTGTTCGCCTCAGGAGCAGTCTCCGTGCTCCTGTACAGGAATACGTTTCAACAGTGAGCGTGGTGTCCTAGCCAGAGTTGGAGTTGGGAGCTGACTAGGTCCGCTGCAGAGTTCGGTTCGGTCGTGTTGCGGCCGTGGTCACCTTCGTCTTCATCGCTTCTCGTTCGCTACCCCTAATCAAGTCACTGCCGTTTGTGGATGTGGCAATCTCGTGCATTCAATGTTTTGCAGTGAGCGTGGTAGTCATTACCTCTGCCGTCGCCATGAGAAGGCCAAATACGATCCCGCGAATACAACAAATTGAAGATGTTGCCAATGAGGAGGTGGATTCCATGGCCCCAGGTGCAAGGTCACAGCCAGGCACTCCCGAGTCGAGTGTCGGTGATCCTGATGAAGCGAAATCAGGTCTTGATCCTCTCCGATTTGAGCACATGGAAGGCCAGAAGTTGCAGCCTCCCGAATCCGCAAGCAGCGAAGCCTCAACTCTCACGCTCTCCCTGGATTCCGCACTTGATCCGGCGTGGATTTTTGAGATTCTTGGATGGGTCCAAACCGTCCATCAAGAGGACTCTAGTAAAGAAGATGAGATGGCAATCCATCTTCAAGTTTAGGTAAGTCGAACAGGGCCAGCCCGAGTGGGATGGTGTGTCTGAAGGATGTCACACCACGGCCAGTCTTGAGCTCCAGCTCCGCATCAGGATGAGTCGCGCAAGTCAGCGCGACTGTTGGACCTTCAGGATTCTTTGGCCATAATCTGCCCGCCCTTGGACATCTTGCATATTTTGTGATGGCATATCATGTGTGGTTGACTATGTCATTTCTGCGCTTCCCTTGATTCCTTCTTCTCCACGTTAGACTATCGCGGCTCGAAGCTTGGACTTGGAATCTACTTTTGGGATGGTCTCCGTCATTGCATACGGCAACGCATGGGAAAGGACATACCCGGAAAAGTCATCGGTGTTTCTGTTGTTCCCGCTGCTTCCATGTTGAACCAAAGGTTACCATGTTAATGGGAAACTGGACCGCAGGAGGAACCGTATTTCTTAGGAGGGCCATGTTATATTCCGGCATTTCGTTTTGTTCGGTTGTGAATATTGTAGGATTTTTGGGGGACGAGGAAAGAAAAGCAGCACGCGGGGGGGATTTCTCATTGTATCTGGGAGTGTATGAGACATGAAGCACGGTCATTAATAAGAGACGGACAGGTATCTTTGGGGTAGACGAGTCAATGTAATAACAACTGCTGATCGATGAAATAATTTCGATGATGAGAAAGCAAAGTTTTATGCCATGCTGCGGCGACGAACCTAGAATTTTGAGATACACGTAGCAGGCACAGTAGAGTTTGATATGTTTTTGTTTTGTCAAGAGCAACCTAGATTGAATATTGACCAGGATAAAGGAGAACTGGAAAGAGCTGATGCCCAGGAACAGGGTGCAAGGATCAAGCCAAGCGACTTATGTAATCTTTCGGAGACGTACCACCACCAATGAGGCCTGCCTGTACAGTACAATGACAGCACCCCTAGGAGCTGGCCCGCGACACTGAGATAACCTACTAACCTCCATCCAAACCTACGGAACCTCCCTCGTATCCATTCCCACCCAACACAAACCTCAAGCCAATGGCCCCGGGAGACCATTCTCGAGCCAGCGTACAGGGTCATGCTTGAGCCCCTGCTGCTGCAGGTCATTTCAAATCGAAGCGCTGCGCTCCTGAAGCGTTGCGCATCTACACCCAGCTGAGGAGCTAGCTGCCGCCATGTATTGGCCCATTGGAACTCCTCGCATTCATGCTACCAGCAGCAGTCGAGCTCCTGCCTTCAAGCTAGTCGTCTCCAATGATGGCCTCACAAGTCCTTCCGAGTCCAGCTTGACCGCTTCGCCCGGCCTTGCCAGCGCCCAGCCCCGCGGCCACGCCCTCGACGATCTCGATTCCCTCCCCCCGCCGACACCAATAACGCCTGTAACACCGGGAGTCCGACCTGTCGAACACGATGATTACACGACGAGCCGACCGCAGCCGTCTCTGGAAGGCGCCGATGCCGATGGGATTCCAATAAAAGACCCTATCCTAGCACTTCGCGTCTCTCGCTCCGGGCACTTGTTTGCCGTCATCACAACCACCTCCATCACTATCTGGCAGACAAAGGTGCGATCGCAGGAGTGTTTTCTCTAAGCCTACATGACTGACCTATGTAGCCCGCTGTTATCCTTGCTGTCGTCGTGCGATCCGATTATTCCCTCGAAACATACGGCAAGAATGTCGACCTCTTGCTCCGACCCGACTCGGCCATTCTTGTCATACACACCGACCATGGCTACCTCATCACCTACTCTCTAGCCACCGATTCTGATTCGCGCGTATACAAACCTCATTTCGCAAACTACCATAATGTTCAGCGACGAAGACAGAGCCTCATCGGAGGCCTCGCTGGGCTGCCTCCTGACCAGATCTTATGGGGCGCTGGCGAAGGGCCAGGGGTTCGCGACCTGAGCGTCCGCTTTAGGATGGTTATCAAAGTCGATGCAGGCATCGAAAGTGCACTGGCCCTCGACGATGAGTTGGTGGTAGCCACGAGAAAGCCAGCCGCAGTCCAATGCATTCGCTGGACACCCGATAGTACCGGGAGCCAGACGAGGACCGAGATCATCAGCCGGATGGGGTGGGTTGAGAAGAAGGCTACTATTGTCGAGATGACGCATGATCGGCCGATGAATCTACTTACCTGGATCACTAGCAGCGGACGGGCTTATGCTGTTCAGCGCTACAATCATCACGGAGACTCAAATCAGGCCGACGACGCGGATGCTAAACGGCTATTCAAAGGCCACTGTTTCCATGTCCCGAAAGGTCACAACGACCGTGCTGTTGCAGCCGTCATAAACGCACGGTTCTCGCTCATTGCCGTGGGATGTTGCGATGGCACAGTGCAAGTCTATTCCGTCCGGGATTATTCTGGCAACATCCCTCACTCGCATACCCATAAGATCCCTGTATCACCATCTTCCTCGGGCCCGTTTACTAGCTTGAGTTACTCCCCCGATGGTTACTGTCTGTTCGCAGGTTTCAAAAAGGGATGGTCAACCTGGAGTATGTTTGGCAAGCTCGGGAGCCACAGCTTCAGCTCAGAAGAGACGGCATCTCGAGCCAACGGAGAAGAGTGGCTTTCAGGGGTTTCTGGGGCCACATGGGTAGGGGGAGGCTCCGAGATTCTAATGATAGGCCATCGACATGAAGCCATCTGGTCACTCGAGATGGCTAAGAATGCCGTCACTGGGTGTTACAATGAGGCCAACGTTTTCCGAACAGTACTACAGACGCCGTCAAGCGTCATGGTTTACAGAGGTTACGACGTGCCAGATCTTACTAGTATCTCGGCCGAGCCCTTCCTCTGGCATACAGCGAAAATCCCTGCAACTTATCTCCTAAACCAGTGGCCAATCCGACAAACCGTCATATCGTCGGATGGTCGATACGTTGCCGTGGCCGGCCGTCGTGGACTTGCTCATTACAGCGTCAACAGCGGCCGATGGAAGACGTTTGCCAACGAGGCGATGGAGAACGAGTTTCAGGTCAGAGGAGGCATGTGTTGGCATCAGCACATCCTCGTGGCCGCAGTTGAGGCTAACAGAACATTTGAACTGCGGCTTTTCTCTCGAGAGACGGGACTTGATTCGTCTCAAATTCTTCATAAGCAAACAATTCCGGCTCCGGTGGTGCTCGTGACCACCTCTGGAGAGGACTCGCTTCTCGTTTACACATACGAGAACCTATTATACCACTTTATCTTCACACCCCATGGTGGTTCGGTACGACTCATCCAAGTGGGTCAGATTGCTTTCCATGGCATTGTTAGATCTCCAGCTCGAGTCCGAGGCTTGAGTTGGATACTACCGGATACCCAGTTGACAGACGGGGATCCTTCCCAGGACGTGGCAGTGGCGTCGGTGATTTTCCTTGTTGATGGGAAGCTCGTGCTGCTGCGGCCCTCATTAAACGACGAGGGCCAGTTGAAGTATGACATGCGGGTAATTGCACAGAACGTGGAATACCATGTCAGTATGCGGGACCAGCCATTGCGAAATGCCAATCGCCAGCTGGAGGACGCTCCTCCGCGGAACGGGCCGTCCGCTCTTCGAGATTCTCTCTGGGTGTTTGATGGGATGGAGCTCAAGGCCTGGCCGAACATTAACGACGTGCTTGAGGCAGCAGGGGACAACAATAGGGAGCCACCAACACCAGTGTCGGTGCCGGTTGACTTTTATCCGCTTTCGGTTCTTCTCGAGAAGGGCATTGTGCTGGGAGTCGAGTCAGATCTGGTCCAACGCCGTGATGTAAACTTTTCCTATTTCCACTTCACAATCAGGGTAGGTTTAACCGTTCACTGTTGCTAAGCAATAGCTAATCATTCGCAGACACATCTTGTACTCCCGGACCTGCTTCGCTTCTACCTCCGTCAAAGTAGATCAGTTGAGGCGGCACATCTTGCCCAGCAGTATCAAGAACTCGAGTACTTTGCCCACGGTCTTGAGATTCTATTACATCGCGTATTGGACGAAGAGGTGGACACATCGCCGAAGCCTGCGGACGCTGTCCTACCTCGTGTACTATCGCTCCTGTCGTCCTTCAAAGAGTATCTTGACATTGTGCTACAGTGCACACGCAAGACCGAAGTGCGGCAGTGGAAGACGCTCTTCGCGTACCTCCCTCCAGCGCAGGAACTCTTTGAAGAATCCCTTCAAAGGGGCTCGCTGAAGACGGCAGGAGGATATCTCATTGTGTTACATACATTGGACGAACTGGGTTCGTCAACCGAACAATCTGTGCGACTATTGTCTCGGGCGATGCGGGAAGGAGACTGGGAACTATGCAAGGAGCTCGCCCGGTTTTTGGCAGCCATGGACGAGACGGGTGAGACGTTGCAAGAGGCCATGAGGATGGTGGAGGTGGTGCTACGACAAGATTCGCCCCAGGAAAGTATAGGAAGTCGGCTACAGATTCCGTCGACAAGGACAGTGAACGGTGGAGGGAGCGGAATGACGAGCGGTGATGAGGACGGCACCTCAGAGTCGGATAGACGCTCAGCCAGCGACGGAGGTAGTATTGCCTCAACAATCAGCGCGCCGTAGATGATGGGACGGCCTTTGGATTATATTTCGGGAATGTTTTTCAGCCATGGGAGTTTGTCATGTTGGGAGCAGGCTGGGTAGGTTCCATTGGTATCTGGGAGGTTAGGCATGACTTGCATATCGCGATATGTGATGTTACTACTGCCACTGATTTAAGTAGATGCTACAAAAAGAGGTAGATGGATTATTTATAGATGACGATTCTGCTTACCTACCTAGGTATCGGAGAAAGACTTTTTCTTTCTTTTTTTTTTTTTTGGTTGGTGTCGTGCTTGTAAGTGGTGATGATTCCATGGTGTTGAGGTACGTACCCATCCCACTCAGTCACGTTACCTCAGCTTTCCGTCAAGGTTTTACCTCAGGCACTCAGACCC
>JABCKD010000837.1:0-105145 GCA_013186415.1 Fusarium sp. NRRL 66088 | reverse complement strand
GTACCATGCATATGACGCCATGTAGTCTGCACTAGCCTCGAGAATAGGGTCCCATCGCTTCAGGGTCTTTCGAGTGGGCTGAGACTTGTAGGCCAGCATGGCCATGTACATGGGGTGAGGCTGCTGCCACATGAGGTAGGCGTTGATACCACCAGGCGAGCTTCTGCCGGTAATGGTCTCGGTCATCTTGGGCCAGCGGGCTCCCTCCCAACCCATCCCTTGAGCTCTTGCAAAAGAAGTTGGCAGAAGCTTCTCGTAAAGAGCAGGGAATATGTTGTGGAAGAACTTGTCGCGGCCCCATGAGACCCAGTGGGCGTTGTGCCAGACAACCATTTCCATGTGGAATTTGCCTGGGCGGGTTAGACAAGATGGATATCCAAGGGACGCTTATACGTACCATACCATCCATTGTTCATCAGTCCACTCTCCTGAGGAGACTCTCCAGTAGCTGCACTGTTGACGCGTACATGATATTGCGAGGTGACGATCCGTCGTTGTAGTTCAGTTGCGTTAGGGTTGGTAGACTCAGTCAAATCAACAAAACCACCCTTCTTCCAATACTCGTGCCACTCAGCTGAGTTTCTCTTCTTGATTGTAGAAGGAAGATCAGGAACTTTCTTCTCGGGAGAAAAGTGTGCTGTGAAGGAGATGGTTGAACCGTCGTCCGGAGACAAGATGTATCGGTGAGCTGTGATTGCAGTAGACCCCTCGGACTCGAGTCTCTTCAGCTCTAGAGGTGTCTTGTTTGGCCACCGTAGATTGACGTGGTACTTTGTTCCCAAGTCGTGATAGATATGCGCCGTGTCCTTCTTGGAGCCTCGCACCTGCTTTGTGGTATGATTCGCCGGGAAGTCGTAGACACCAACAAAGACCTCATACTTGTACTTGGTGGTATGAATAGGCGGATAAGGAAAGTCAAACTCGACCTTGAGCTTTCCAGAGTCAATGAGCTTGGACTTGATTTCGAAAGTGACGGCATCAGAGTCAAAGTCTCCCTGCGTTATGACCTTGACCTTTGTACCATCTACCGTAAAGGTTGAGGTGATGACACCGCTCCAAAGGTCCAATTCTTGATGTGTGTTTGAGATCTGGTCTGCGGACAGAGTGGCGTCCTTGTATCGAAGACCAATACGGCCCAGGTTGATGCGATTTGGGTTGCCGATGAGCCACTGAGATACGTCTGGAAGGTTGGGATCCGGAATGTCATAGGAGACGTTGCGGCCATGCGTCAATTTCGGCACACCAGTGTAGGCATCAATTGGACTAATCACGGTCAGTTAAAAGGTTTTAGATATCGGATCCGATACAACAACGTACGCCCCCTCAGGCTCAGTGTCATTGTGCCACGCCCACACAGACATGGTGTTGAAGGGAAGGTATGTCTGCATGCCAGTGGTATCTACACCAAAGGCAAAGTTGCCATTTCCCACTTGGAGGGGAGTAGTCTCATTGTTGATGAGCTTTGTTCGAACGACATTGTTCTCCGTGACAATTCGTTTCCTATTGATTGTCAGATGTGTCGAGTACATCAAACAAGAACCCTCACCTGTCAATAGCTCCAAGAGCTAATGCTGGCAACAAGAGCAAACAGAGTCTTTTCACGGCCGCCATTTCTGCTACCATAACCAGGAGCTTCACCTGTCATCATTATTCCCGTGGCGGTCTGGCATTTTATCCCAAACCACCCCTGCCTTCAAGTCCCACTCAAAATCCGGGGTAAACGACGCCGAGCATTCACTACAACGGTGAGCCCGGATACCAATACCCCGAAGACTGTCGTAGGTTCTCATGATCTCATCAAGATCTCGCCTGACAAAGCTGTGGGGGTCCAAGCTAAAAACCCGGGGTAGTTGTGTTTCCGCCAATTCGCGTGCTGCCCGCACCTTGGGGAGGTTGTGATCTGCGTGCATTTAGCCGACTGAGATCCTTCTGGTGATGGGGTTTGGGAATAGCCGGATATTAAGGAATGGGGGCAATGATCTAACCGAGCTCGGTTGGAAATGGATCGTGCTCGTTCACGCACCTCGTTCTCGTAGGATTGGTCATTAGGGAGTGTCTAAGCCGTCGGTCCAGAAAGCTCAAAGTTTGTATATCTCCCCTGCTGCTGCAACTCCTGGGCCCTTATCGACAGACTGTCCGTGTTCATTTCGATTCCAAAAGGCACCGTCTGTAAAGTCTTGTCTGCCAGCGGGAGAGAGTGCTCGATTAAGAATCGCACCATCCAGCCGTCTAGACGATGTGTGTACTCGGCTGATAGTAGACAGACATTTTGGAAGGTGACTAGTCGCGAGATCTAATACTATTAGCACCTGAAGATGGTGTTGAGAGAATTTGATATGCTTACCATTGAACTGGTGTTGGCCCAGTACTGCTTGAGTTCCATCAGAGCTGCAAAGTTCGAGTTGAGGTCCCGTCGAGCATTTTTCAATTCATTCTCGTCACCGAATAACAAGGTATGCAGAAGAACTGAAGAAGAAACTACTGCCATATGACCAACTGTCGGGTACACGGCCTCGCAGCCTTCCGTCTCTCGAGCCATGCGAAGAAGTGCGCTGTACGCCGATGCGTGATGCTTGCAGCGAGAGACACAAGTCTCCCCGAGCTCAGTCAGTGAGTTTCGGGCCTCAAGGTACCGAAAGTAGAGGAGCGTCGAGTAGTGGTGGTAGCCGAGATGGAGTGCGACGAATGGCCCCCCAGTCCCCTTTGCTTGGTGAAAGCGGAAGTTCTTGTCTGTTTCCTTGGCGTCTGTGGGGAGCATCTTTTCCCATAAGTCAAGCTTCTGAGATAGTTCGACTGCTGTGCGGTCAAGCTCCCAACCATCGAAGCACCCTTGTGCACTTTGTCGGTTGAGGTCTTGTATAGGTCCAAAGTGTTGGACTAGAGAGATCATATGGGCCCAGAGTCCTGGCTTCCATGTACCTTCATGTCTGGTTAGGTGCTGGGGCAGCGAATGAAAGACACTCTCATCCATGGGCAGATCGATATCACCGCCAAGGTCTTTGATCTGACGAGGTAACCCGATACCAGATGAACACCAACGGTCTGCCATGAATAGTGACCACCAGACCCTCCTTTCTATTTCACGGTCCACTATCGAGTCTGTTGAAGTGGGGGAGTTGAGACGCATGATCTGAGCCATGCTATTCCCAATACCTACAAGGTATTAGCGACCAGAAGTGCGAGTTGGGTGGATCAAGTACGAAAGTATAAAGCTTCTGATGAAGGATTCCCATGACTTGCGCATAGATTTGCAATGAGTATGCAAGTTTGTATATTCTCGAGGCAAATGTTTTCTAGGTCAGCTTGAAGTAGACGCTTTGACTCATCCAAGAGCGACAACTCGATGCTCTGAACTTGATAGTCTGTCGAAAATCTGCAGCCCATACTGCATAGAGAAAGCAATAAAGCTCTGTTAATAGTCCCATGACGCACATTATCCCGGAGAGTAGGTTGATGGAAGAGACTGTGGGGTCGATCGTGGATCTTCACCAGGTAATATTCGACGAGCTCCTGGGCGATCAAAGGTGTGAGCTCGGGCGTCGATGATAGCCCGGACTCCTGAGGCGGACTCTGTTGAACTTGTCTTGTCGGCTTGGGAAGGATGTTGGTAGAATCTCGAGTTGCTACACGAGTCCCACACTGCAACTTTCTCCTCTCACAGGACACGCATGCTTCGCCGACACCTCGGCGGATGCACCGGCGTTTTGCCTCACGGCATTGCCTGCAAGCTGTAGGGGGTTTCATACTTGATCTCGGGATAAGAGGATACAAGACAGAGATGTATGATGGACAATACTCCACATTCAACAGAGAAGTGCCTGGGGATCCTCGAGAGAGCTTCGGTGAAAGGAGAGGCAGGGATCGGGATTGGGCGCTTGTGACTGGTTGATAAGCCGTGATCGGCACCATCCCCGCGTGGGTCCAGGAGCTTGACTGTTACCTACCCTACACATCCAAGCCAACCAGGTGGGTGAAGACAGAAACGAGAAATCCAAAGGGCACAACACCTTGACTGTTCTTCAATACTACTAACTTCATAATGGGAATGCTTCCCAGTAATCTATTGCTCTGATCTTCTTTGATATATCAATAGTTTATTTTTGACAATTGTGGCGGTGCCAATCATTCTGCCTTGACACATGGGAAAGACCCTCTAATGTTAGTATGTCACAAATGTCGTCTTGTCCAGCATATTGTTAAGAATTCTTAGCTGTAAACCCATTGTAGTCAATTTTAAAAGTAGACCATCTTTTCTACTAATCCTCAATGTCGTAGAACTCGACCTCGGAGATCATAGTCCTCGCCGGAATAGTAACACAAATCGGGAATCCTCCATAGTCAGGATCCTCATTAGGCATCATGACGCAGCTACCACCCCTCGTCTCATCACCATTCAACATCCTAACAGTTCTAAGTGTCCCAGCCTCTTCGTCAGACACCATCTTCTCATCAAACTTCAGGATCCCGGTGAACGTTGCCTTTGGGTTGGTCGAGCGTGCCCTGACTTGGAAGCCTTTGCCAATGAGCAGGAACTTGCCCTTGCTCCTATGAATGACTATGCCTGAACCTGTGCCAGGTTTTCCAAAGACGAAACATCTCTCAATAATGATTTCAAAACCTCCCCATTGACGGATGATGGCTTTGCTCGGATCAGAGCCATCTTCATTTAGTTGGTCGAAGCAGAAGCCCACCGAGTCTTCACCTCGACGCTGCGATTCAAGCAGAAAAGCGGAAACAGACTTGAGCAAACCATAGTGCTTCGTCCACGCTGTTACTTCCTCTCCCTCGAGGGTATCGATACCGAAGGGTGAGACACCCATCGCTGCATATGAGCCGTACGCGATCCAGATTCTTCGAACACCGTAATCGTCTCGGCGTTGCTCAGGGATAAAGAGTGGTTGATTTCGGTGACGGTACTTGACACAAGTCGAGTTGTAGTCGGTTAGGTAACAGTCTGGCGCAATAAAGTCGAGATTTGGGGCGAATGTCTGCCAAATGTCGAGGACGTTGCTCGTGCCTCCTCCGGAGGGATATTCACCAGGTGCTCCGCCACCACCAACGATTACTGGGAAGTCGTTATCCGAGTCCTCCCCAGCGTAGTTGAGCCAGACATTGGTGTAGAGCGGGATTGGGTATGCTGCCTTGCCCTTGTCGGCGACTTGGTTCAGGTACTTAGCATAGTGGTAAGCCATGAATAGCTCGTCAGTTTGTGGGCTCTTCCCAAAGACTGTCTCCCAGTCAGAGTTTTTCGCATCGTCTGTACGGCCTTTGAAGACTGAAAGGGTTCTCTTGAGATCTGGACGGAGATTGTCCCAATCCTTGCTGAGAAACTCGATCAATTCATCAGGCACAGGCTCCGTGAACTTGATATTAGCAGCATCACTCCCATCACGGGAGTCACCTAAAAGACCCGTTTCATTCTCGACCTGAACCATCAGGACAGTGGAATGAGCCTCGTCAATCTCTTTGACATGTTCCATTAGCTTCTGGAACGCCCTTCCGTCGGCTTCAGGAGCTTCGTGATGGAAAATTGACAGCACGTCTCCTGTTTCGAGGACGCCTCCGGCCTTTCGTAGTTTTGCTCGAGGGAAGCGTTTGGGGTTTGTCTTGACCCAACCTGGAACATAAGTTGAAAGCCCTGGGAGATATTATTAGCATTAGATTAGATATTTTGCATCGTGTACTTCAAGGTTGCCTACCATTCTTGAACGAGCCAAACCAAAGGAGAACAAGGTGTAATCCGTGCTTCCTGGCACCCAAGATCACCTTGTCCAGTTCATCAAACTCAAAAGTTCCCTCAACCGGCTCAATCATCTCCCAAGTGACACAACCCAAGATGGTGTTGATATTCATATCGGCCAACTTCTGCCAAACCGTGTCCATGTACTCGGCACTCGTCATGGACGAGTTTTGCAGCTCAGCCGCTCGCATCAGAAACGGCTTGCCCCTCACGACAAGCTGTTTCGACGTCTTGGTGGCGACGAGATGAGGGATTTGCATCATGTGCATTGGTGTGGTTGAGTTGGAATGTGTCGAGAAACGTAGAGTCTAGAGTTCGTGAAAGGAGAAAGGAGGGGACTTGTTCTTTAAGACTTTGGCATGGGTCTCACAAGGGCTCTGCGCCATGACGTGTACTAAGGTGTTGTTGGTCTTACCAGTCAAGGATGGTCAAATCAGGCATGAGGAGCTGTGCATGATGTCGGGATTCATTTGTCGTAATTGGTCATCATGAAGCCAATTCCGAACGATAGTGGATAACGTGGTTGACGCAGAGTCAGTAAGGTAAATGCCACGAAAGCTGCATATCCGCACCACTAACATGTCGTAGTTGAGCTGTCATCAGACCTCTAAGCCGAATAATCACAGTTGATCCCGTAAAACCATTCCTGCAATGCCGGGAATGAAGCCGTCTGATTGGGTGATAAGCCGCATCAACAACTTCGGCCCGCAGATGGCTCGACATAAATGGCAACGTGCGTAAGAGGGATTGCTCGGTTCCAAGCAACCGACAGCCTGCCAAGAGGCTCAAGCGGAAGCAATTACTACCTTGGCTAAGAATAATGCGATAACCCTCCAAGGTTCGTTTGGAGTCTCTCACCCTTAAGCCGAGCTGATCAACCCCGGATTGTCTCCAGACTGCGGGGGTGGCTCTTGATCCGGAAATGAATCAATGTGAGTGGCTCTTAAGCCGGAGTTGCTTCTCATCCCCAGACTTCCCCTCGTGGTCTTGTTTATTGACATAGGGAATCATACGACCTGGTTGAATCTTATAAATGACATTGATGCCAAGTTCAAGTATAAAAGACCAAAAATGCGACTCTTGAACCAAACTCTGAATTCACATGCAATCATTGTCTTTCTGATACTTAATTATTAACTTGTTTACTCTCGAAAGATGCCATCCTTGACCCCAAGGTCCTATCAGCTCCTCGTAGGTGTCTTCGCCTCACTGGGAGCATTCCTCTTTGGCTATGATCTCGGTGTCATAGCTGCCGTCGTCGCCTCGGAGACTTTCAGATCCCAATTCGATCCCAACACTTCTGAGGAGGGTCTGGTCGTTAGCATGTTCACTGCAGGTGCCTTCTTTGGAGCAGGCGCTGGCGGCACCCTTGGTGATCGCATCGGTCGACGAGGAACCATCGTTGTAGGCGCCGTCGTGTTCCTTCTTGGTGGAGGTCTTCAAACTGGAGCTCGGAATATTCACTTCCTGTGGACTGGGCGATTCATCTCGGGCTTGGGAGTTGGAGTTCTCTGCATGATTGTTCCTCTTTACCAGGCCGAACTCGCACATCCGCATATTCGAGGTCGTATCACGGCTCTGCAGCAGCTCATGATTGGAGTTGGAGCTTTCGTCGCAACTTGGGTTGGCTGGGCTTGTTTTGTCCATCTCGGTTCTTCCAGTGCCCAGTGGAGGGTTCCTCTCGCGATACAGAATGTTCCTGCGATATTCCTTGCGGCACTGACCTACTTGTTTCCCGAGAGTCCTAGGTATTTGAGATCCGGGATGAGCTGTTGCGAGCAGAGAAGCTAACTGATAGTGTAGATGGCTCGCCGATAAGGGCAAGGACGAAGAAACCCTCCATACACTTGCAAGACTTCATGCAAACGGCAATGTCGAGGATGCCTTTGTCGTGGCTGAATACGACCAAATCAGAAACTCGATCCAGTACGAGCATCAGCATGCAGCCAAGTCCTATAATGAACTGTTCAAGTCACGAAGCGCCTTCCGCCGTCTCCTTCTCTGCTGTGCCATTCAAGCCTCTGTCCAGATGACAGGTGTCTCAGCAATCCAGTATTATTCTCCCACCATCTTCAAGCAAATCGGTATTGCTACGGATGACACGCTCAAGTATCAGGGCATCAGCAACGGATTGGCTATTGTTGCTCAGGCTTGTGCTATGCTGCTGATCGATAGAACTGGACGTCGATGGCCCCTTATTGGAGGAAACCTCTTCAACTCGGTCACTTTTATCATTGCGTCCATCCTACTCGCTCTGTTCCCTCCAGGCACATCAAGCAACTTGAGCGCGCAGTGGGGATTTATCGTCATAACCTGGCTATACAATTTCTCCTTCTCGTCCACCTGTGGCCCGCTTAGCTGGATCATCCCCGCCGAGGTGTTTGATACCAACACTCGTGCCAAGGGTGTCAGCATCGCCACCATGGCCTCCTTTGCATTCAACACCATGATCGTAAGCAAGCTGTTCCTTCAGCAAAACCTTCTATTCACTAAAGTTCCCTAGGGACAAGTTACCCCCAAGGCTATGGAGTCCATCGGCTACCGGTTCTACTTCCTCTTTGTTGTCTGCAACGTCACCAACGCCTTGTTCTTCTGGGTATTCCTCCCCGAAACCGCCCGCAGACCACTTGAGCAGATGAACGAAATCTTTTCAAGCAAGAGTTGGATTGTCCTTGGCAAGAATACTTCTTCTGTCGCCAGGAACGATGTTGAGAGTCACGTTGATAAGACTGAGGTGACACATGAGGCTGAGAAGAGGGAGAACTAAAGTCTTCTGATTTCTGGATACAGTCGGTTGTGTGTATGGAGTGACTTATTAGGTCTACTATATGGGGATGGCTCGATTATAACAAGAGACTGATGCTTCAAGCCTTGGCATAAACCAAGGTGCGGGTCATGTTGTAAAGACCGAGGTAATAATGCCATGAGCTCACTAGTCCATTAATACATGATTCGGCTCAATTCAGCGCTCCCCTAGGCACGCGTTGATGATTGGGTCTGAAATAGGCAGGGCAAAGCGCCGTGGGCTATGTTCCGTAAGGTGTATCCCACCTGACCGCCTTTTCTGGAGGCATATGGTACTGGCAAGCTACGTATGACTAGGCTCGGCCTAACCTTGGTGAGTTATTGGCCATATTCTTATTGTTCCCCTGCTGAAGGGTTACAGAGAATACTCAATAAACAGGAACGAACCTCAAGGATGGCTTGGGAGAGGCAGAAGAGTGTCGTTTTGTAACTAAAGGGCCACCAGAACTGCGACACGTGACGGCAAGCAACAAGTCGATCAACGGAAAAGACGGACATGAAGATCGTCAGGTGTTTCCTCGGCGACACTTCGTCATAACCATGGCCCGATGAGCAAGGAACAAGACCCATTTAACCTGCCTCGTGCCAAATATGCAAGGAATAAGAACTCAAAACTGCGGAGATTCGCGGAGAATGCGGGGGATAGTGCACCTTTTCGGGTTCGGCGCCGCGGACCGTTGACGGTGGCTTCGGCGCCGAAGGCCGCTTTGGAAAGGTGATCTACTTGAATCAAGTATTAAAGCTTCGGTTTGGTCGTCTAGTTGGGTGTTATCGAGATATGCGCCAAGGCGTTTCGAAATAAAATCTCTTATCTATTGTTTGACATAGCCTCGACAATGTTGGGCTACTCCCTTGCTCTGACCCTGGTCAGTACCACCTTGCCGGGACTTGTTTCAGCGGCCCCTAGTGGTACGGACGCTCCTATTGTCAAGGTTCGGAACGGCTCCTACTATGGCGTTCACAACTCGGCCTACAACCAGGATTACTTCCTAGGCATGCCGTATGCGCAACCACCCCTCAAAGACCTTCGCTTCAGACACCCTCACTCTCTAAACGCAACATGGGATGGACTTCGTAATGCAACGGCGTATCAGTCAAAGTGTTACCAGTATGGATACCCGACAGGACCACTCACGGGAGGCTCTGATGACTGTCTTCATCTGAATGTCATCCGCCCCTCAGGAGTCGCAGATGAAAAGCTTCCTGTGCTTGTATGGATTCACGGTGGCGGTCTTGTTGGTGGTTTCAGTGGCGACCCTGGCAATAACCTTACTTACCTTATCGACGAGTCTGTCAAGATGGGATCACCCATTGTTGCCGTCTCAATCAACTACCGCTTGGCTGCCTGGGGATATCTATGGAGCAAGGCAATCAAGGAGGCTGGCGAGGGAAACAACGGCTTCCGGGATCAAAGACTTGCCTTGAAATGGATTCAGGAGAACATTGCAGCATTTGGTGGTGATCCTGACAAGGTGACCATCTGGGGTCAGAGTGGAGGTGCCCGTGGTGTTGCGTCCCAATTGACAGCCTATGGTGGCAGAGACGATGGTCTGTTCAGGGCAGCCATTCTCGAGAGTGCTACAGGATTCCACACGGGCTTCCGCGAGGAGACAGTCAAGGATGCTCTTGATTGGGACAAGGGATACGCTCAACTGCTCAAGTCGACAGGATGTGAATCAGCCAAGGATTCTCTTCAGTGTCTCCGAGAGGTTCCATCTCTTGAACTGGCTGAAAAGATTGGAAATATCACGTTCCCAGTCTATCTGGATATTGTCGATGGAGACTTCATGCAGGATGACCGCTCTGAGCTTGTTCGACAAGGAAAGTTTGCCCATGTACCTGTCATCAACGGTGCCGCAACGGATGATGGCGATTTCTTTGCGCAAAAGGCAATCAACACGACAGCAGAGTGGGAGGCTTATCTACGCAAAGAAGGAGCTAGCAACAGCACCATTGAGGCCATCTCAGCTTTGTACCCGGACATTCCCCGTGTCGGCCTCCCTGCCACTTTTGAGGGACGTCCAACGGGCGAGTTGGCGTCGTACGGAGCTCAGTGGAAGCGCGCGCTGGCTTTTGGCGGAGACAGAGCCATGCACGCCCCGAGACGAGCCTGGGTTAAGACATGGGCTGCTGCAAACCTTTCTGCTTACAGCTACCGCTTCGATGTTGTATCTGGAGATCGGAATCCAGTCCAAGGAGCAGGCCATTCAGTTGACCTCCCCTTTGTCTTCCGCAATACCGATCGTCTAGCTCTTCTCAACGCTACAGAGCCAGTTCCTGGATCTTTCAACGCCTTGGCTGTCTCGATTTCAAGGAAGTGGGTTAGCTTTGCGGCAAACCTGGATCCCAACTTTGAGGGGATGCAGGGTGAAAAGTGGCCGGTGTACGAGGAGGAAGGAGGAAAGAATCTTGTGTTTCATATTAATGAGACTTCTTTGGTTCATGTTGAGGATGATACTTATCGAACGGAGCAGCTTGAGTATTTGAACAAGAAGTTGTGGAAGACTGGCTTGGAGGAGGGGAAATGAGGGGATTGACTATAACACCATTCCACACTTTTACAAAACTTGAAAAGACAAGAATTGATTCGTTAGTATATATCACCATGAATCCCGTCAATTGCTAAGGACAGAGCCTGGTAGGAAAAGCCAAAGTCATGTTGGTGTGCCAGACTCGAACAGCATCTGCGTTGTGCCACTATCATTTCCAAGGTACTGTCCAGGTGGAATGCTGGTTTTTACCACTCAAGACAATTGTCCCGTTACTTCTCCAGTCCAGCCACATCCGGTGTCTCAGAACGGAACTCGGAATCCGAACTCTGTGTTACGCTGATCCCACCAAGAATACGTCATGTACAGGTTGAGCTTCTGGTACTGATAAGGTTAATAGAAATACCGCATGTTCACTTCTCGTCTCTTCTTAAAGCCTGGTTCTTACTACATCGTCTTCAAACGATTTAACAATGGCTTCTGGTATGCTCAACACTAACCTCATCCTTCACCCTCCCAAGCTGACCTCCCGTTTACAGACGACGGCTTCATTTCTCCAAGCGAAGAATACCCCCCGGCGGCCGACTTGCGTACAATCACAGCTGAGCGTCCAATTCCATTCATTCCTCTGGATACCCTAGCCCTTCTCTCGCTCAAGGAAGACGAGGCGAGGAAACAGGCCCTAGACCTGTTGGATAGCCTAAATGTTGCTCTCGCTACGAATGATTCGGATGCTCTTCAGCAATGCTTCTTCTCCAAGCAGGCGTATTGGAAAGATACGCTGGCTCTAACTTACCACCTCCGCACTTTCTTCACCCCTCGCATCATTGCGGCCAATCTTTTAGAAACGCGCAGGCTCAGGGGTATCAACGGTCGCTTGGAACTTGATGCCGCTGTCTTCACTCCTGCTGCCCCGACTCTTGTACGTCTGACTTGATGGCTACAGGTACAGGATATCACATGGCTAATCAATGGTCTTCATCCATAGCAATTCATCGATGCTTCGATTTCTTTCGAGACCAAGTCTCCAGGTGCTTGGTGCAGCGGACGCATTCTTCTCCTCCCAGTCAAAAACGACGACAACAGTTTAGAGTGGAAGATTTGGGTACTAAGCACCAAGCTGGAGAATCTAGACGTGCATCTGGAAGATGAGTCTCTGCTTGAGATCCCGGGCAGGCAGCTTGACAATCTCGACCACTTCGAGACTGATGTGTTCATCATCGGAGGCGGAAACGCGTAGGTTGCTGACCGAGTCTGCTTGGCCTATTTTCTAACTAAGCATATTTCAGGGCCGTGGCTCTCGCAGCTCGTCTCAAAGCTCTTGGTGTTGAGAGCTTCATTTGTGAACGAAATGCCCAAGTTGGCGATAATTGGGCTCTCCGTTATGACAACATGCGATTCCATCTTCCAACCTCCGTTTGCGAGCTTCCCTACATGAGTAAGTAATCCTTTATTGATCCGAAGGAACATCTCATATGATAAATTGTCATATACTGACAGGCAACTTGGGTCTAGATTATCCAAAGGAGGAGCAGTCGCCCCATTTGCTCACCAAGGACGAACTGGCACAACAAGTCCGGCGATATGTCGCAACTTTCCACCTCAACTTCATCACCTCAGCCAAGATCCAGTCAACTATCTATGACCAGTCGACAAAACTGTGGACTATTAAGTTCCAAACTCCCAGTGGACAACGCGTAGCAGTCTCGAAACACTTGGTACAAGCGACTGGTGTTCGCTCCCAAAAGCCATATCTACCGCTTGTCCCCGATGAGTGTTTATATAAAGGCATCAGTATCCACTCGGTGGATTTCAAAAATGGCCATGAGCTGAAGAGGCAAGGTGCCAAGGTGAGTTATACCCCTCGTGTTTGAAACAATTGAATAACGGTTCCATAGTCGGTTCTTATAATAGGCTCTGGTAGTTCGGCATTCGACATTCTTTCAGACTGTCATGCAGCCGGGCTACAGGCCACCATGGTAGTTCGATCACCTACCTATATCATCCCTTTTGAACATGTCAGCCACGAAGCCAGTTTCGGTGTGTACGATCACGGCGTCGAAGCAGCTGACAGGCGTTTCATAACGCTGCCGACCATGGTCCAAGGCCAACTAACCCAAAGTCTGTTGCAGAAGTTTGCTTCTGAGGAGCCAGATCGTTATGCGCCACTCGCTGCAGCAGGCTTTCCAGTCATTGACAGTACAGATCCTTCTCAGCTGGTTCTCTCCAATCTTCTTGAGAGATCGCGTAGTCACTACATTGACTTGGGTGACATTAAGCTCATCGTGGATAAAAAGGTTGGCATCAAGGCTGGAGCTACGCCCAATGATTTCACCACAACTGGCCTTCACTTCTCAGACAACAGCCATCTAGAAGCAGATGCTATTGTTTGGTGCACGGGGTTCGCTGATCAAGACATACGAACTGTCGCTGAAGAGATCCTGGGAGGCCATGATACATCAGGCTCTCCTAAAGATCTTGGTGAAGACAAGAATCTACTTGGTCCAAGGGACATTGCATCTCGTCTCGATTCTACATGGGGTATTGATTCCGAAGGCGAAATTCGTGGAATGTGGAAGCGTCATCTGCGTCTTGAAAACTATTGGGTTATGGGGGGAGCCACTCAGCACCATCGCTGGCACTCGCGAACTCTGGCATTGCAAATCAAGGCGGCTTTAGAGGGAATTCTACCACCTGCTTATCGCGAGACGCAAGGTCTATGAATGGGGATTGTGGAACACAATGACCACTACGCCATGCGGCAAAAGTGTAAAGTACCTTACATCAGGTACCGAGGCAATTTGGTCTTTTATGCTGCTTCACAGGGATAGTATTTTGGGCATTATCTGGAATCTCTTCTTGTGTCTTTTCCTCAATGCTACCAGGTTGTTCATCTCCTAGGCTGACTATCTCTCACTTTCTATCAATCAAGGGGGTTATTCACAGCATTGATTTCGATACAAAATTGTTACAAGCAATTGCTTTAATTTGTTTTGTTGGGTTGCTTTTTACTATGACCAACACTCATCCACCTCTCGTCTTCTCCTAATCCGTGCCCCTTGAACTCAACCATGTTACAGCTTACTGCTAGGTGCAGCCGCCTTGGGAACCCCAAACAGAGACAGATCATTAGTAGACTTTCCATCGATCGCCAGCTCAGCAGCAGCACGACCAATCGCAGGTGCAAACTTGAATCCATGCGCAGCACCCAAGGCCACAATGACATCCTTGTGCTTCTCCAACGGGCTGATGATGAACTGACGATCAGGAGTGATGGTGTACTGGCAGGTCACAGTACGCATGGGCTCGCCCTTGCCAGGTATCGTGTTGCTCATAAAGTCTTGAAGCTCCTTGGATAGCTCCGGCGAGGGGATGTAGGTGCGTTCTTCGGGCGTCATGCGGTTGTATGAAGTGTCGCGGCCGGCCTTGATGGTAGGCTCTCCATAGCTAGGGAAGCCGTAGAAGCTAGGCAAGCCTCCCCAGATCCAAACGGGAAATTTGTCTTGCTCAAAGTTTCGCAGATCTGAATCCTTTGGCCTGAAATAGGTCACCTGCTCTTGCATCACATCAAGAGGAATCTCAGCCTTGAGAGGCTTCAGGAGCTTGTTTGTCCAAGCATCAGTCGCAAGAATGACCTTCTTGGCGTGGAATTTCCCCTTGGGTGTCTCAATAACAACACCAGTACCAGCACCATCAGGTGTGACACGGTCAACTGGAGTCTTCTCCTTGAGAACAGCACCATGTTGGCGAGCCAGGAACTGCATAGCAGAGACTGACTTTGAGGCGTGGGCGACACCAGAGTCAGCCGTGTAAACAGCTTGTACATTATCGGGGACCTTGAACTGAGGCCAGAGCTTGTTTGCTTCTTGAGCTGAGAGAAGCTCGTAGGGAACCCCGTTAAGGTCAAGACTCTTTGTGTATCCCTCGATTGAGAACATCTTGTGACCAGTGTTTGGGGGGAAGAAGATGACGCCGCCGGTGATGGTCAACAGTTCTTGGCCGGTTCTTCGCTCAAGGTCGGCCCAGTCCTTGTAAGCGGATCGAGCGAGTGCCACGTACTCGGGCTCTCCGTATGAAGTTCTGACGATACGGGATGTGTCACTAGAAGCTCCACGAACGTGGCCAAACTCGAATTGCTCGAAACCAATGACTTTGGCACCCTTCAGAGAAGCGTGGTATGCTGCCGCACTTCCCAGAGCGCCCAGGCCGACAACAGCTACATCGAATCGTTCCATTGTTGATGTGGTGATTGATTGAGTTGATGAGTAAAAGGATAAATGTGTATGGCTCAGGGGTATCTAAGATGGATGGTATAAAGACAATGAAGACAGATGATGAAGAAGCAGGAGGTTAAACATGGAACTTGGTCTTCATTTGTAGTCGCTATCCGTCACGGAAGTCAGAGTCTCAACTCCAATCGGAGCCAATCCGCTTCCACCAACTCTATCATTGTAATTCTCCGGGTTCCGTACGGAACGCATCACGAATGCCGTTTGCGGGGTAAAGATAAGCCCAAGGCGATGGGATAAAGCTCCGTCCCCACTGTCACTAACAGCCGGGAAGTCAGATGATCGGAATCTGCCGTCCCCAACTGCCAACATGAACCAATTCGGTTACGGTTACGGTTTACTACGTTGGGAACCTTGACCATCACAAATACCTGCATAGTTATAACGTTTCATTAATAAATTCTGTCTGTGTATAAACTTGACCCTCACAAGTCCTCATGTAGAAGCTAACTTGTCTCCTATAGCTAGCCTTATCCTGCTCCTTGCTTGATACCACCTCTAAATCGTGACTCATAGAGACAGCAAATATTCTTTTTTCTTCTGGAGGCAGATTTCCACTCGATCGACCAGAAGGCTGGTCTTGGTTGTTAGTATTATCGTGATTGACCCTGTCTAGAGAGATATTATGCTCCACTTCGATGATTCGGCGTAGCACTTGGTACAGGGTACTGGCATCGAAGAGTCCCTCCTTGACCGGACCAGGTTGCGCCATCAACCGTAGGCCTTGCAGGCGAGTATCCAGCTGGCGGCATTTAGAAACAGCAAAGAAGAGCAGAGGCAAAAGGCATGCCTCAAAGGTAAATATGGGGGACGTGGATTGAGATGTTTGGTGGTGCCGCAGCCGGATTCTATGCTGCGATGCTCTTTCAGCCAAGTCTACGACATACTGGAAGGCATTCAGGTATTGGCCGAACCAGAGCTCGGTGTGTTGCCTCGGTGTCTTGAGATGAATCTTTGCGATTTGATGTTTGATGCGCATGCCACATATGGCGTAGCCATCCATCAAAGATATGGGAATTGTAGCCTGTAGTTCGTGTACTCGGCAATCCCACTCATCCATCATAATCGCGAGCCTGTCCTTTTCGGCATGACAACTGCTCGGCATGACGTCCAATACCTGGGCCGCTAGGCTATCGATAGCAGCTTGAGCTTCCGAAACACTGCCAAAGCTTACTGGCATCGATGCATCCAGGCCCCCCATCCTTGGGAGGCAGATCGACTTGGCGTCTCCAAACATTGGAATGAGACTCAACCGATGAAATATCGGCAAGAGATGGTCCCGGGTCCACAGAGAACGTGATGACTCATTGAGAATGATAATTCCATGTCGAGTGTGCTGAAGGGCAGCGTCAATGTTGCCCTGCAAGTATTCGATACAGATAAACAAGACGCAGAGCAGCAGAATCAGCTGCTCGTTGTCCACTGATACGGTTTGTTTCAACGCCTCATTGTAGTGGCCAACAGCAAAGGTGCTCGGTCGACTAATGCGGCCGCATTTGTAAAAGTCCTGATAGAGCGAACCAAGAGCAAGGACAGCGCGGCGCACCATGGGCTGGAAATGGCTGAATTGCATGACCAGGTGAGTCCAAAAGTATGAATCCATTGGGCCCGAGAGGCTGGGACCGGCTATTTCTCCGAAGAACTGGAACGTTTGTCCTTCTCTTTGGTCGTGGGCAACGAGCTGGGCAGGCCGATACCACGTCAGTGCCGAACTATCGTAGCCACCGCAGACACGTCGCGAGGAAACGCATCGCTTGCAAGCTGGCTTGGCCTCATCGCATTTTACTTTTCGGGTTCTGACCAGGGGAAAACAGGGGGAGGAAGTGGTCAGTGTCTTCCTTCACCAGCCAAGGACATGTTCTCTTAGAATCCAAAGACTCACTTGCACGTCCGACACCCTGTCCTCACATGCTGGCGAACCATCGGTGAAGGCATGTTTGCCTTGGATTTTGTACGTGACTGGCGTGGGGCAGTCCCGAGCGATCGGTGAGTATTGTTGATGGAACCGAGAGAGACTCTTAGTTGCTGCATAACGAGGAAGGACATTGTGCTCATGTCCTGGCCTCGAGCACAAACAGAACGGTCGGAGCAAAATCAGGCCGATGCCGATGCCTCCGTTTTCGATGGAGCAAGGGGGCTCAATCGCTTAGTGGGGCAATCCCGAGCTTGCAACGAACAGGAGAGCTCAATCGCAACAAGTCCCAAGGCCCCAAACAACTCTAACACATGCCTATCTAGAGAATTCACCCGACAGAACGCTTTCCATTTTGTCCGTGTTATAGAAACTCGGTACAATAATCATTCCGTGTTCAAATGAGGAGTCCGTCAGGTTTGTGGGATAGCTAGCTAATGTAGCCATTTTTGTCATGGCTCACCAAGGGATAAAAGGTTGACAGTTATATAAACCATTGTAGAACCATCCCACACATCTATATCTCTCCTGTTATCATTGTCCTACATCCCAAGCGTCACAATAATGTCGAGCGACCAGATAATCTTGATTACTGGAGCCAATCGCGGCATTGGCAGAGGACTTGTTGCTGCCTTTCTTCAGGAACCAAGCACAACGGTCATCGCGGCTGTTCGTGACCCTTCCAAAGCATCCTCTACCGGGCTCACTGAGCTTCCCAGAGCTACAAGCTCGCGGATCATCGTCGCCAAGATTGATGCAGCCGACGAATCCTCCGCTGAGACTGCAGTCAAAGGTCTCAGAACCGACCACTCCATTGACTCTTTGGATGTGGTTGTTGCGAACGCGGGCATAAACCACTCAGGAGGTCACGTCATTCGAAACTCGACCCAGACAATTCATGACCACTTTGCCGTGAATACGGTCGGACCGTTGACCTTGTTCCAGGCCACAGCTCCGCTGCTCCGGTCCAGCAAGAGCGGTCGCCCCAGGTTCATCGCTATCTCGTCCAATACCGGCAGCATTTCCGGGATGGAAATCATGCAAGGTCTCTCGACCACGAGCCCTTATGGAGCTAGCAAAGCAGCCCTAAACTGGTTTATGCGGAGGATTCATTTCGACGAAGACTGGCTTACTACTTTGGTCATCAACCCAGGCTTCGTCCTGACCGACATGGTGGCTGAGACCATGCGAGGTTATCCGGTGAAGCCTGAGGACCTGGGTGCTATCACTGTGGAGGAGAGCGCCACTGGAATTGTTGAAAGAATCAAGACTGCCAAGAGGGACGTTAGTGGCACATTTCAAAACTTCGATGGCAACCCAATTTCGTGGTAATGCAGCATCTGGTACATTGGGCTGCTTACTCAACAGGGAGAGGCTCAGGGCGGGCAAGCAGTTCATAGATAAGTGACCATATTATTACTAAAGGCTGAGATAGACAGTGGATAGTGTAGAGAATCTAGTTATTATTTATTTCTTAGAGATCCCGCAATTAAGTTCAGGGCGGTGCTGTCCCGCTCCTAGCGATATAATCAAATACTAGACCTATATTAGCTTATCTAGTATAGCTAATAATACCACGTTTATTCTAATTCGACGTCTCATTTTGAAGAACTCTCCAAGATTGAAGTGATTCGTAGCCCTTGAGATTTCACGTTTATAGCAAACTCTACTGGTGCATACGGACAACCCTTCATTCCCAGGCCAAGCCACGAGGAGATCCTTAATCAGAGGGGAGCTTTTCCATGTGAATTATACCGTAGATTTCGAGTGCCAAGATGCATCTTCAGCCCATATGTGAGGGATGGACATGATCGACTTCACATGTCTTATTGCCTTGGGCATGTTGTGCTTCGCGGCAAGCCACGACATTGGTCAGACTCGACTCAGATCAGTCGAGCTTACGTCTCTGGCGTTAAATTCTCCCATGCCTCCAAACATGATCTTTACAAATGCCATGGTTGAGAATCTGTTCAAACCATCATGTCCAAGGGGGCGATTTGCGTGAGTCTTGGGTTTCAATATTTGGAGTCCTGGGTACATCGTCATTAACAGAATTGGGTTTTTGGGTCAAGAACTCTCGTTTTCATTCATGTAAGGCACAAGAGCTCAAGCCGTCCTAAAACAGCCATGAGCAAGGCATAGTGCCCAAAACAAGTACGCAACAACAGCTCCTAGCTCTCTAGGCCATACCTCTCTCCCTATACTGTTCGAGATATATGCTGAGACATGGCACTGAAATATCGTTTGGAGAGCCGGAGTTCCTCAAGCACATGCGAAGTAGGACCTAGACATGGCTCACTCAGCTGAAAATGAAAGAATGCCGATACTCAGCCCAAGCAGAGAGTGGAATGTAAGGAAATGTCTTGCCCTACCTACCGATGCTAATAGCAATGTCGCGGATCACACCGCTTCCCCGCCCTTAAGTCTCACGGCATTGGGAATTCTGTGAGTCAAGTTCAACGGCTCATTCCTCCCACATAGAGAATGCGCTCGTATCTTATGGGATAGTAGTATACATAAGGAACACGTCACGGCTGAGCTTGCCCTCGTTAAGGGCATGATTGAGACTCGTGTCTTGAATTTATCTAACGGAGATAGTCCAGATAGTTCTATTTTGCTTGGACTCTCACATGGGAGAGCTCCATTTTAACGCTGTGTAATACAACGCCAACTCCTCTCAGGACGGACACAAGTGTACAACAACGACGAAAGGGGTCGCAATAATGAAACATGTCGTTCTCAAGGGAGACTCTCCCAGTCATATGAAAGTTAAAGGGATTAATCGTGTGCAATAGGACGACTCTAAGACTATAAAAGATCAGGCTCCTCCCCAAATATCTCCATCAAGCAAGTCTCAACTCGATTCAGATAACTACACCAAACCACACTCATTACACTCAAATCCACTTTATACTCTCGTTTTAACCATGCGCTTCTCCGGAATCATCATCGCGGGACTCTCTGTCGCCGCTGTACAGGCCATCGCAGTCCCTGGGCTCCCCGCCGCAGGCCTCCTCTTCGCCCGTGAAGACCCCCCTCAGATGCCTTGTATTCATCCTGGAGGCATGAGACAGTGCCGGATTCATGTATGATCCAGGCTCTTCTCGTGATGGTTTGGTTACTAACAATTCCCCAAGTGCGCCAGTCAGAACGCCGACTTTTATTCATGCGCTCCGTGAGTTGCCCAGGCTCTTTTAGCATCGTTTATGCTGACTCTTGCTAGTACTTGCGTTTGTCACTTCGTCTCGACCACGACTGTGCCCCCGACTGGTACTCCCACTGGACCCCCAGGTCAGACGTCGGACCAGCCAACAGCGGTCCCGACGCCCAGTGGATAAACTGCATTCCCAATCTACACGGACCCTGTCTTGTGAGCAACGCACATGCTCCGCACAAATGTATCTGATGGACAACTGGACTCCTACATTATCAAATCTATCTCACAAGTAGCTGCCAGTCAATCAAGAATTATTGCTCAGCTTGCCTTCGTTCCCGTCAGCGGCGGTGTTCGTGTCCAGATTCAATCCCATGCTCCGTCATCAACTCTCAAAAAGCGCCTCTGTGTCTCTAGCACCAGGACCGATGATCAATCAGTCCCCTTCATGGGCTTCCTTCACTTCACTCTGGTCACCCTTGCTTTCAAGGTCGATGGACATAATCCCTATACGTATAATAGGGGTTCTCTGTAGGGAATGATTAACGTCAAGCTGTAAAGAGAGGGGGTGTCACAGAGCTTACGTCAATGTGGAAAAGGCCGATGACGAGGGAACCATGGGCAACTGAACCCCACTGCCTCCCAGGGTCATAATACTGCAAATATCCTAACAAGAACTCCCGTCCGTGGTTTGTTTGAAGCTTTTGACGATTAGCCATGTTTGGTATCATACAGGGAAGTATATACCAGTAGGCCATCATCCGGTGGGCCGTTTCTCATCTTCGCGTCCACTACCCTCTCTCCGCCGGGCCCATCGATCAGTATTGAGCGCTTAGAACGCTCACGCATGTTAAACTTGCCATGGGGATCCCCGATGAACATGTTCTTTGACGGGTCCGTGTAGAGAAACTCGATGCGGTACATGTCTCGACAACTCGTATAGATGACAATTTCGGTCAGCTGGCAGAGGTGTTCCCCGTGTGGGCCTCCAAATATGACGGTTGCCAAGGGATATGGTGTTATGTCATGGATGACAGGATCATCCGGATGGTCGAGGAAAATATGATTGGGTGGTATGTCAGGCTTCCAAGCATATTCCTCGGGGTCGAAACGTCCGTCTATGGTGCTCTCACTCCCTGAGATATTTCTGCTCAGAGAGACGAGTTTGAGTGCCTGGGAGTGAAAAGTGGTGAGTCTCAGCCGAGTCGAATCATCAAAGGAGATCTAACTCACATCAAATTCCGCCTTGATGGCTGATATCCGCTTTCCTGGTCCTCGCAAGCGCCATTTGGGGACTTCATCCGGCTCACCTGCCCAGCAGGACATGGTACCGTCGGCAGCCAGTACAGCAACTGCTCTGAATCCTTGGTTTTCCACGGCGAATTGCCACCCCGAGATGGTGTATGGGGATTCATGTCGACCATCTGAAAAGCAAATCTTGACCTCTTGGTCCGGGTGGATGTAGCCGAGGCTATTGACTTTTCCATTTGGCCTGACGAACCGGAAGCCTGAGACAAAGGAGCGACCGCTCATACACACAAACGACACCCAGAGGTGGCTGACCCGGAGACGTGGCCGGCAACGGAGAATTCGAGCGAACCAAGGTCTGCATCCCACAGTGAACCAATCATACTCTGTGCAAAGATTGATACCGACAGTGTGCCAGTCGATTTCTCGCCAGTCGCGTGTGTGCTCATTCTTCCTTACCCGCCCATTCTTGGATGTGTCGAAAGCGGTCAGAAGACGATCTCCCTTGCAGACTGTGCCGGAGACTTGGTTCTGCAGACTCTCCAGTTCCAAAACCAAGCTCCAAATGCGCTTTCGGTCAGCCAGGCGCAGCTCCATGTATCGCAGTGCCAGGTAGAGCTTCTCCCAGGAGTCGGGGCGGGATCGCACGGTTTCGAAGACGTAGTGGAATTCGTGTCCTCGCCAGAACCTAGAGGCCCAAAAGGATTCTGACAGATGTAGATTGGCAAAGATGGGTGAAGCTTGCCGTAGCCTTCCGACATCTTTGCGAGGAAGCTCGACGAGGATAGCTTGCAGGAGCTCATTTGGTAGACGATGAAACACATCTCCATCCGCCTTGATTGGACTGCCTCGGGCCGGGACGTCGACGAGCATGTGTTTCGGGATGTCCGCCGATTTGAAGAGTTTCTGGATGAAATACATGGTGTAAGGGTCTCTGCCGTACCCGGGGATGGAGGGGCGTGTGATGTAGGTCAGCATGGGAGGGTTCTCGTCGTCAGGTATTCCGACGACAATTCCGCCGTAGTCATGGCCCCAGTCGAGAAGCTTTGTCGGGTGGATCGGCATGGAAAAGCATAGGGAAAAGATTAGTTGAACATCAGGCTGAAAGAGGATCCTGATGATCTCCCAGCAAGCCGCATGGAAGACAAATCCCCAGACTCGAGGAGGCGAGTCGCCCTGTCCCAGTCCGCCCTTGCGAAATCTCAACCGGAACTCGACTTGTGCATTCTCATTAAAGTCGGCATCGTCGTATCGCCCGCGGGATTGCGCCGGCAGGTAATTCCTGCCACCGCCATCGTACCTGCCAACGCCGGAAAGCTTGGCTTCGAAAAGGTTGACACCCGACGTATAAACTTGGCAAATAATGTTAGATCCGCCAGCAGCGAACCGGGGGAAGATACACGTACTGGCCCTGTATTCCCGCATCCAAGTCGGCTTGTTAGACTTTTTAAACCACCTACCGCAGATAACGCAGGACATTGCTGGAGAGGCACAAAAGGCAGAATCGCAAATGTTGGAGAGAGATGTTGAAGGTAAACAAAGGATCGTTCAAGGGCTCTGGGGATGATCTCAACGTTCACCACGGGCACAGTGGGTCTCCTGTAGCGGTCACTGCCCGCGCACTGTCAGAGCACCGAGGTTTGCATCATCCATATTACCCACCACTCTGCTTGTTTGTTAGCTGTTGCGTTTCTAGTCGGGAACAGGCCTTGTCTTTTTGCAATCAATAATAAGCAATTTTGATTCTGCAAACTTGGCGGCGCAACGAAGTGACAATCGGTGATGATGATGATGGAGGAGGGAGGTTTGTACAGTGCCAAAAGCCGCCTCAAGTAACCGCTACACTATGGGGCGCTCCTACCCTCAACAGCCTTGTTAAAGGCATTGCCGCCCGCGTACGAGCACCACTCACTCAATCGCCTCTTAGGCCAACACTTGCGTATTCAGTGCGACTAAGCTAGGTAGGTAAGTATCGTTTTTATTATCATGGCAAATGGTCATCAAGATCGGTTGAGTGCATAAAGCGTTAAATATCACCAGTGCCTGCCTTCCTTCATTTTCACTACCTGGGTATACGGCACCAGCAAATATCACCGGCCCCCAAACCTCCAAACCAACTCCACGCCCTGAATGAGGCCTACTAGCGCATTCTCGGCTCCGATTTAATTCAAATTCCCTCGTGAAGAACCTTGATCATGACGGTTGTAAGCGCGTGGTAGCACCCCCAAATGGATCTTGAGGTGAGAAATCGACAGGGTCAAAGTCATATCCCATGAACTCGGTGAAAGTGTCAAATTGCGATGGTGCAGGTGCATACCCAGTGGGCTGAGTAAATTGTAACGATGAGCCGTCGCTCATTATTGCTGCTCCAGAGACGATTGGCTGCGTACCCAGTTGATCTGAAGAATGGGCTTGAGACGAGTGGACTGCCGAGCTACCAGCTGAGCCTGTCAAGGAGTGGAACGATGTTTCTGTGGAAGCCAGCTCTCGGTTTCGTCCTGTCGCTGTTGGCTCCTGAGCCTGTTCCTCGGGAGTTGCAGCATCAATGTCGGGAGTTGATTGACCAGTCGGCAGGCCAGTTTGCGATGTCATGCTCGGCATCACAGTGTCGAAAGCGTCCCAGACCGAGGTGGATATCATCTCAAAAAGCCTCCTCTCAGGCAGCTGAGGGTTGAATTGGAACTCTGGCATATTGCGGAGACGGTCGCTCACTTCGCGGATAACACGGTCGGGGACCTCTCGTCGGAGGAAGCTCCGGTACTGTGCTCGAACCTCGGGAGGCATCGGGGCTTCCAGCGTTTGCAAATCGCAATCTATAGATACGTTAGCACTTTAAATCACGGGTAGGTTATAGTGTGACTTACAGGGAGACGGGATGTTCTCGGCGTCGGGGAACAAGATCTTGTACATGTGCTCCCATTTCGCCTCTTCCGTCGCGTTCTTTATTCCTTTTCTGCACTTGAGGCGCTCCTTCATCTCGGCATCAATACCTAGCATCTCACATGGTTCGTTCACTTTGCAGGGCACAGCTTCGCGACGATGATCCTTAAGCAACTTCTCGGTCGTAAAGGTGCTAAAGCACCGGTCGCAGTGAATCGGGACCTTGTGCCTCCGATAAATGTGCTCCCTGTTGTTCAATAATTAGCCAAGCTCAAAATGTTTGCCCAAGATGAGAGACGTACTTGATCCGGTGGACACTTGGCCAGCCCTTTTTCTCACAGCACGGCCACTTCTTGGTAGGATACCCCTTCACAAACGGACAAGCCAGGTTTGGTATCAGTTCTGCCGACGTGATATCTGTCTTTCGGCGTTTGTCCTTATCACCACCGTTTCCTCTACCAGGGCCGGCTGCTCCGTCGCCGTCTTCGCGTCCTCTCTTCTTGCCGGTACCACGGCGGCCACCTGATCCTCTCCCACCACCATCGCCATTCTCGGCACCACCAAAGTCAGGTGAGTCATTACCAGAGGACTCTCCAGGAGAACACGATCTCACCCACTCGATAACCTTGGCCAGTACAAGCGATGCGATGCGGTCCTTCAACGTAACGGCGGCGGCCAAAAGAGCAGGATCCAATGATGTCGTATCAAAGGCTTCGTGGAAAGACTCGTCCGTCTCATGAGAAACCTCCGACATGGACTCGTCCGCATCACTAGTGTCGATCTCGTCTAAACGCTCCAGTTCGGGGTGGTCCGCGACTGAGGTACCAGGAGTATCCTGGTCCATCTGGTCCTTGGAGCAGATGGAGTCAATAGATGTCATGTTATCGGTCTCTGGAGACGACGCCATGTCTCGGATTGGTCCGTTTCGCGGGATTGAGAGGTATCCATTGTCGGTGTGTTCGCTCGAGCTTTGCGGTCGCATGGAAACGACCTCGTGGTGGGAACATCCAGCCTCCGAGCCTTGTTCGTCGATTGTGCTCAAACCTGACTTACTGGCTGTCTCAATCTTGTCCTCTGGGCACTCATCAGGGTCAAGGACGCTTTCAGTCTCCTCTTCAATCGAAACACCCTCTCTATACAACTCGGGCATGCGATTCTTATGGATGCGACGTTGTTGGGCCACCCAGCCTGCGGCAGTGACTTGATCTGACACTGAAGAATCCAGACAAGCTATCCAAGAAGAGATTGGACGTGGGGGGGTCGCAGTGTTGGACCTTTGCACGGGAATAATGGGAAGAGGATAGTCTTCCAGGTCATGCTCTCGTTGAAGACGGTGCGAGTCTCGACTATTATTAACAGAGGAAGAAGGCATCATGTATGGGTGCTTCCTTGACACAGACGCTCGCGTCATTTGTGAGCTGGTCCTACCAAGGGCGTCCCAGTTACTGGTGGCGGACGAGATAGTAGATGAGGGCCTGGTCCAGCTAAAGATGGACTCTGCGATAGAGGTCGGCACGGTGTCGTTTGAAGCTCTTCGAATTGGTAGGTCACGTTCTGAAGGGTTCTCTGTGGTAGCCGAAAAGAAACCACTGTCGCATGGAGCACCGTCTACTGAGAGGGGCTGGAAGGAGTTTGTGGATGTGTGTGGGTGGCTCTGTTGGACTGTCAGTGACCATGGCAATGACCTCTGGGATGTTTGTGTTCACTCACATATAGGTCTTCAGCAGGGTCTTCACTGTCATCTTGGACATTGTTTGGAGTGTTTGGTCGTGTATCTAAGAGGATTAGTTAGCAAAGACAGCAGGGGAAGGCACAGACAAGCTTACTTGACATTTCCAAGTCATTTGCATCGGCTTGCGGCGCCGTGGTCGATCTGTTTGCAGATCCGTACTGGGTGCCAATGCCCGTGAGGTCGGTCAACCCTTCGTTATATGAGAAAGGACCAACTGGAGCCGACGTAACTCTTCGCTCGCGTCGTTTGACACTCCTTATTGATGTCGTGTATTCCCTTAACCGATCTGGTAATTGCCATATACTCTGTATCTTTTTTGTTGGTGTCTCAGCCCTAAGAAGGGGCATACTCTCTGTCTGTTGTGGCCCGAAGGACAACGGTCGCTCGGACTCAAGTTGAGGAAGGGTTTGCTGCCCTTGTGTAACGTTTGTGGCCTGGTATTCGGGAGGGGGATCTTGGAACGGCGTTGCATCCAGTTTCGCAAGTCGTTCACACTCATCGGGCACGGGAGCAACCTCTCGACGGAAGCCAGTCATCTTCTCTTTGAGCGGATCCGACATCCAGCGCACCATACCCAAGTCCTTGGTATATGAGTGAAATAAACCGGGAGGCTTGAACTGATTCAGGTATTTCTTTCCTTTGTCCTTGATGCGACCCCTAAAGGATCGAGGCGGCGTCTTGGATTCGCACTGCGCAAGTTGCTGGACCGACCGGCGGTCAGCGGCACTTGGGATAGGCATAGTGGACGTATGCTCTGTTTGCGCCTCTTTGACGTTTTGCGCTTTGCTTCGCTTTGCTGGGCTGGGCTGGGCGGAGGCGTGGCAGCGCGTAATTGTTCGCCGCAAACTATAAGTCGAACAATGAGGAGACTTGAAGAGGATGAAGGAAAACTCGCGAGCACGATCCGGGCGGCTCAACGCAGATTGATGCTGTCAGCCACGCACGCATTCCATCATTTCCATCGGATGCGGACATGGGATGACCAGCCAGGCGCACTTGCCTTTGCGAACCATCCATCAGCAGTCAGATGCGTCAGATGGACCCCTGCTTGACATTTTCAGCCCTGCCATCTGCCTAAATTTAGGAAGAGGCAGCCAATTTTACGATGCTAACTAGGTAGGTAACTCATGATACCTTCATGGAGGATTATTGTTCTGATTGCAGAGAAATAGGCAACTCAAGAGAAGAATTAACTTTGAGATATTATCCTTTTTTTGGGTTTTGTCACAATTATTTCCTTGGACAAAAGAAATAAGAATCACAAACAGATCGTGAAATGATCTTGGTGGGCATTCCCGTGTCCACTCACAGCAAATGGCAGACTGCGCCACCTGAAACTGCCTACCGTCTGCAGCTAACGGCAAGTGGATGCACGACAGGAGTTTGCGGTTTTGCGCGTTGCGCAGAACCAGAGCACGCAGAACCACCACAGCGCAAATCTCGACATCTAGCAGAATGAGCAACGCCATGGTTGCAAAACTCGACTATCTGTAGAATTGGGAATGCCATCTTCACGATATCTGGATACTATACCCCGGAGCTCGCGCAGAATAGAGATTGCAGTCATGCGCAAGGCAAGCGGGCCAGCATAAATAGATAGCAAAGTGCAATTGGAAGGAAACAATTCATTCATCGAAACAAACAAGTCAATTCATCAAATTGAAAGCTCAAAGATCAATCTGCATCCTATCCCGTCTCGCGTCACAATGCCCACCCAACCTGCAACCGCCTCAATGGTTCCCAACTGCGGTTCCTGCGCCTCAGTCGCCAGGTTCGCCTCATTTCCTACCATTCATTCATCAAACGCTGCTGACCGAAAACGAGTAGCGGTGACGGTGCAGACACAATGCGGGCGCCTGCATACAAGCATTCGCCAGCCGTATTGCGTTTTCTTACAGAGCCTGCTTCTGTGACAGACGTCATTCATCAACTTGCTCCTGGCAAGCCACTCAAGTGCAAATGCTGAAGTGGGGGCTGGTGGCTGTGCGCGGGGCTGAATTGAGATGCACCGCAGGGGCGGGGTCAGGTGCAGGTCGTGATGGAGACCAGATCAGTGGATCCATCCGTTGTTTTTCATCATCTCTAGGCGCAAGGGAACAAAAGAAAGCAGGCAAGGAGTTCAAGGCATCCTGGTTTGATATGAGGTAGCATAAAGGCTCTTGTGAGCACTTAATAATTAATTTTACGAACATATTTAGAAACTCGCGTCGCTGGGTGGTTTACTTGCAAAAAGTACTTGGGTTTATATCACTCGGTGTACAAGATCTTGTTTAACAGGAGCTTAGAGGTCATTCGACGTCATTTACATACAGAAAATAATTTAATGAGTCTATATCACTGATTTCGGGTTTATCGTGACATTAAACCAGAAAAGAGTTAATATAGCAGCGCGCAAGAAGGGAATTGGTGCTATTATACCTTTTGAAAATGTCGTGGTTCAGGGTAAGTAGGAGACAACGATCGGAAAAATAGAACGCGGTCTCACGAACCGCGTCGCGCTACAACATTTATTTCAACAGACATCGCTGGAAACTTAATCGACCATCAAGCCCTGGTAGGGCACCGCGAAAATATGTTGTTCATTCATCGCTCATGATTATATCTCTTGCTCATCAACCGACTGCAGCCTTGGTTGTAATTCTTCAAGGTTTGACTTGCCCTCCTCATCAGGGTATGCCTGGAACACCTCTCGCCGCATGATCCTCCTTGGTGCTCTCCGACCCGTGAAGAACTCAAATTGAGCAAAGCCCTGCTCAGGCAGCATGTCAAGACCATCCATGCTCACCCACCCTCGAGACGACTCCTTTCTGAACTGGGCCAAGAATGGCGTATCCAACGTCTTGTATCCAAGCTCAATCGCCACGCCTCCCGTGCGACTCCCTAGCCACCCATCTGGAAGAGCCAAGTCTGGCGCAGGCACGTTTCCGATGCGATGCGTCGGGATGCAAGAGACAACTACTGTAGGAAGCCGGAACCCTTCTGGCCAAGCATCTTCAAGCGATTCCAGGACGTGGAATCGAGCGCCTTGGCTTCCCGAAACGAGAAGTTTGAAATCCTTCCTCTGAAGGAGCTGGGTAAAGTGCGACACCATCTTACGAGCGTTCTGAGGTGTGCGATTGTAGACGACGATGTTCTTGATGCCGACTTGCAGCATTGCGTATGTTGTGGCCCGCGCCATTCCGCCTGCTCCTATGACAAGACCACAAGTACCTGAGACAACGGCATTTGCGGGCGAAAGACCACGACGGATGCAAGCACGAATTCCGATCCAATCCGTATTCTCTCCATAAAGGGCCTTGATCGGCCCAGACTGATTGACGCTGTTGAAAAAGGCTGCTCCCGTGGGTATCGAGCCATCTTCGTTTAGGGTGCGGATTGGGATAAGTGTGTTGACAGCCCCAATCGCCCGAGCATGGTTGCTCAAGGAATGCGTCAATGTGATGATCTCAACCTTGAAAGGGAGACCGATTGAAGCACCGGCAAATCTCGAGTCCTCGATTAGAGGCCTAATTCCCTGCAAAGAGGAGGAGGAGACAGGCTCATATGTGTGAGGAACTCCGCATGCTTTCAATGCAGACCGGTGCATCGCTGGCGACAAGCTGTAGCTGACGTTGGTTCCAAAGACATAGAGCTTCATCTCGTCGTGGATGAACGATGAGAAAAGAGCCTTTGTCGCTCCGACCGCCGTGATACAGGGAGTAATCGGTGGTCTTGGGTTCACACGCTCCAACGAATCTGGGCGAACGACAGTGAGTATGCTATTCAAGGCTGCGGAATGGCGGCCTAGACGTCCGGAATTATAGGAGATTAAAGGAATTTTGGGGCCTTGTAAAGAATCGACAGACGATCTCAGGTAGTTGATACGGAAGTTGTCCTCGATGGTCAAGGCTGGGCGGATCAGCCTTGCCAAGTGGCAGCCCAAGTCATTGGCCTTCTGGTACCAGTTCATCCACATTGAAGATTCCCAGGGCGGAGGATCTGTAATGATGAAGGCATTTCCAATTATCTTGGTCCGTTTTCGAACCGTCAATATTCGAGAGATGTGTGAGTCCTCTAGTCGAAGGTCGACTGTCATCATCTCCGGGGCTAGGCGAAGAGTGTGGTGAAGGAGATCTAGGTAGACGCGAAGGACGTCGTCGCTTGCTGTATGGGGGAGAAATAGGTGCAATATTATGGGTAAAATCGTGCTTCTTCTGACAACCCCTATACCTTTGGTGATGTCGGCAAGTAGTTGATTGCTAGTTTCGGCAGTGAGAGTGCCTGCTTCTGCGTGATCGGCCAGGTCGTGTACCACAATCTGAACCACATCCGCCCCGTTGACGTGGTCCTCTGCATCCACAGACTCGTCCAAAATATCCGAGAGAGGGATTGAGGTAGCATAGGTAAATTGCCGGTCTTCTGGAGGGATCCTTGCCAAGGGAAAAGCCGAGTTCAAGAACGGGATTGTACCGGTTGGGTAAATGAGCGAGAGGAACTTGAGAAAGTGTCTCTCGACGTGCTTCAAGGTCAAATATGGAGCGGGGGTCCTCTGCTTTAGAGATATCCGGGCGAGAGATGACTTGGCTGGCTTCTCTGAGACATTGAAGAACTCAAAGTTGGTGCATGACCTGAAGATTGCGTTGCTGACACTGAGAAGGTTCCGGATCTTGGTCTTGTCGCGGAACTTGAGGTGATTTTGGATGGCATCAGCATCTCGAACAATGTGAATGACAGGATTGGTGGCAGCGAATTCCCTCAATAGGTTTTGGACCCGACTCTCCATCCAGGAACAAACGAGGATGCAGCCGGTACGGTGACGGTCAAGCGCATTCTGTAGGACCTTGGCTTGATGCTTGTAGCATTCAGCTGAGCCATGCTCGGCCTTGTAAGCGGCACTCGACAGACCCAAAGTTTTCTGGAAAGCCGTCTCGAGGTCTATCACTCTGCGATCCATGGCGGACGATGCCATGATAGCCAACGTGGACTTTCCGGCGCCGCGGATGCCAGCCAGAAGCATTGACGCATCTGGAGTGAACTCGGGGACTTCCCCAGTCAATGGAGGAAAGGTCGGTGAAGGCGTGCGAGTAACTGCATCGTGTTTCTCTGGTCGAGTCGAGGGTGGTTGCGATTGGGATTGTGATCGGGAGCTATTCCGGGATTGAGGATGAAGCGTTTCGGTCAACGTGAGTGTCTGTGTCTGTTCGGTTTGGGCCTCGGTGTTGCGACTGGAGATGCCATGACCATGATCCCTGATTTTACCAAGGCCATTCGATCGTAGCATGATATCCTCATGGCCCAGCATGGCCCCGAGAGACCTCTTGACGCCTGCCATCTCTGGTCGGTTCCTGTTCAGATCAAGCAGAGCGACAAGATGAAAGAGCCATAACGAAGGGATTAACTGTGGTCTCGGGCCACCCGAGTCTTTAGAGGCGTGCAGAAGAGGGTCCAGAGGGCAAGAAACAGCGATTATCGTCACATGTAGACGCAGAATATGCCGGAGACCGCCGTGAGAGTCTGTCGGAGGACAAGAGTGAACAGACGAAATGATCCCCCACCAAAGAAATCCTAGGGAGACTAGCGGTGATTGGTCGGGTGAGTGTTTATCCGCCCCGCTTTTAATGTCACGGCCAATGACGCCGTGATGATTCCAGCCAAATCGTCATCTCCAATCCATCTCTGAGATATCCCCAGGACCCCGGATTCTCCCCGCATTGCAACTCTGATTCTGAGGATGCGATTGATGATGGCAAGGTGCTTGCATCTTTGAGAATTCTTGTGCTGCTTTGATATGGCGCCAGCATCGTACGAGCTTCCTGCCAGCGGCCTACTCCTTCTCCTCGCCATGCTCCTGCAAGCCTCGTAGCTCGTCCACCACTTGTCTTGCCTCCACACTCCAAGCAATGCCGCCGAGGAAACGCGAACACGATGCGGACTCCCTCAATGCTCCCGCCAGTACCGCTCCCGCCAAACGACAGAGAGTCTCCCTTGCCTGCGACGCGTGCCGAACCGCCAGAGAGAAGTGCGATGGCGGCCGTCCTCACTGCGGAACCTGCACGGCGCAGAACCGGCCATGCTCGTACACCCCTGCCTCCCGCAAGAGAGGCGTGCAGACGGGCTATCTACGAACCATCGAGCTCTCACTTGCCTGGCTGTTTGAGCAGGTTCCCGACTGCGAGGGAGCTCTGCATCGTCTACTTACACAGAATGATGGGGCAGATGGCACCCGCATACTGGCCACCAAGGACAAGGCTGGTCACCGACTCTACCGACGATGGAGTAAGAGTCGTGTCCACAAAGACATCGGACGAATGCTGTCCGATGAAAAGACCCCCCGGAACGAGACTTCGGCAGACGACTCGGAGACGGAAGAGAGCATCAGTCCGGCCAACGCCAACCTCTTCGAGGCGAAATCGTCACCTGGATTCTCACTTCAAGGCGCAAACCTTTCACAAGCAGATCGACCTGCAAACACCTTCCAACTTGGCGGCATGGCTGAGCCGCCGGTGTCTACCAAGCTGACACTTCCTCCGAATTGGAAGCGGCTCATCGACATTTACTTTTGTTACACCCACAGCTGGCTCCCGATCGTCGAGCGGGAAATGGTCACCAGCACTGCCTTGGCCTATCCCTCTGAAGGCCTCACACTCGAGGCCAATCGTTCTTCCGCCCTACATGCCCAGCTTTGGGCTGTCTTTGCCGTGGCTTCATTCCAAGACGCAGCATCCTCTGAACCCTTCCACAACCAGGGCTTCTCGCCGGGTAAAATCTACTCGATTGCTCGACAACTCATACCCTCCGACGACGAGAGCCTGGAAACACCTCACATCTCTTCCCTCCTCCTCCAGTCACTGGTTCTCCTAGGTCAGAAAAAGACCATGTCGGCATGGCTACTCATTGGCAAAGCATCACGCCTTGCGCTCCATGGCCGAGCCACCAACTCACACATGTTTCCGGTCAAAGAAGGCGGCGAGGCATCTCTAAATCACGCCGAAGTTAGAATACTAGCTGCTAGCTTCGTCTTGGATTCTTTGGCCTCCCTCTGCCTGGGTCAATCCCAAGTCACCTCGGGCATCCGGTATAGTCTGCCATCTGTGACTATCGTGCAGTTGCTGAACTTGAACGAGCCATGGACTCCGGTTTCAGGGTTTGGCAAGGAATCTGAGAATCGGGACGAATCAGCGCCAGAAACGGCGTCACCCCTGCCAACATTTCAGCAACTCTTTGCTTTTTGTAGGCTCTGGTCTGCCAGCATGGATGCAAGACTGTACGATAGTCCCACTTCCCGCAGGATCACCCCTGAAGACCTTGTCAGAAGTCTGGACGCCCAGTTTTCGTTCTGCAATTCGCTCATCTTTGGGGGTTCAACTCCAGCGGTGCCGTCAGCTTACCTACTCCAAGGCATGTTCTTGGCTATTACCTTGGACCTGGTGCCTGGGCACAGGCCGTCACTCTTCTCCAACCTGATAGAGGTTGTCGAATCATGTCTGGAGACATTTGGACCCGGTGGAACACCCCCCATTGTTGTCACCCTGATGGAGATCGTGCATCATCATGGCCACAGCAGCCGGATGCAAGAACACGACAAAGTCAAGTGGGATGCAGCCTTGAAAGCGCTCACAGACGTTTGGAAACCCAACAATTTAGGGATAGATGGGCCTAAAGAGCATCGAAACAACATTGGCGTGGTGGATCCTGTCAATCGCCCAATCGCCGGGTCAGTATTCATGGATGAGATATCAACCGCCTCTCACCACACCAGCCAGACAGCTCCGTTGACCTCAGGAGAGCTGGAACATGAACTTAACCGGATGCAACAGCGTCAAAAAGAGCAGCAGTTCTTGTCGTACGAGCGGCAAAGATATGCAGGCAACTCAGACACCAGTCCTGGCACATCACAGTCTCTCTACCCAGTCACACCCAACTTGACCTTTCAGTCTCCTCCAGTCAACGGCGGGCATACAGGGAATCTGCTGCATAGCTCGCACATACCAAGCCAGCTGGTAGATTACGACGCCATTCTGGAAGAACTTGGATCCATAGACTGCGGCGACAGCATCGAAGTGGACCCCCAGTTCATGACCAACCTAGGGTTTGCGCCCGGTTGTGACCTGGGCGAGATGTTTCACGGCGACTTTGGTACATGAATTAATGCAAAACAATTAAACCGATATTTCCGCGGTGTCCCAATAGCATCGCGTGGGTGACCCTGCGGTGAACCGTGCTGATCAGGTGAAGGACAGCACTGAAGCTACTGTGCAGTAAGACGCCGAGTCTTGGGTCTGTTAAGTCTTGAGAATCGAGTGTGAGGCCGGTCGTTAAGTCGGCAGGCAGCATGCTTAGAGGATTTATCTATGACAACAGATTAGGTCGACTCGACGTTATGACGCCGTGTACCCAGACGATATAATACCATTGTCTGATCTTTCACCTCTTGGTCGAGTCGCAGCTGAGTGGTCTCATCTACCCCAGCACAGCACAACACAGCACACCGAGCCGTGTGACCGAGGGATTGAGCACTAGGGCGAGGGCTGAGACTTCATCCCCGTCGCTAGCGAAACAAGGTTAGATCCGCGACCACATGGTGGTTTAATGCGGAGTCCCCAGAGATGACTGAGTCAAGGATGTGGCACACCGGGTAAGCCTTTATCCCCCAACGCCCCCGACTCAGATCTTTGTGCGCGGCGCAACGCCCAGCTCCCTGTTCGTCACCCCAGAAATCAACTGATGACAATATGAATCTTCTGCTTCGACGGAAGCGAGTTCATCCCCCACAAACCAACCCCGCAAACCCCGGATTAATCTCCAACTCTGGAGGGAGATGCTGCTGCTGGGGGGTGGTTTATGGTTGTATGGAGTTGCCGCGGTCGTTTTTCCCTTTTGCTAGGAGCACAGACAATTTCCAGAAGCTAGGGGGGAGGGGACATATGGGTCGAGCCCTGTCCTGTTGCAACCGATATAAAAGTTTGCCTCCCAGCGGAGGTTGATCAATTCCTCAACACCACAAGCCTTTCCTGGCAACTGCCACTTCTTTTCATCAACAACTTCAAGCTCAGTCATTCTTTGGGTCTTTGGATTTAATAGGTCATTCATCATGGGCCTCTTGACTCTCAAGGAAGACCGGCCCACGCCGAAGGAGGTGTACAATTGGCGCGTCTACGCCTGCGCCGCCACAGCATCATTTGCGGCATGCACGATCGGTTACGATTCTGCCTTTATCGGAACTACCCTTGCGCTGCCCTCATTCGTCGATGAGTTCAACTTTGCCAGCTACAGCGCTGATAAGCTGGCGCTGCTGAAGCAGAACATTGTCTCTGTGTACCAGGCTGGTGCCTTTTTTGGTAGTTTGTTCGCCTATGGCAGCAGTTACTTCCTCGGTCGCCGGTACTCGCTCATCCTCTTCTCCCTCATCTTCATGCTCGGTGCTGGCATGATGCTGGGTGCCAATGCGGACCGTGGTCTTGGTCTGATCATTGGTGGACGAGTTCTGGCCGGTATCGGAGTTGGTGGTTGTTCCAACATGACGCCCATCTACATCTCTGAGCTGGCTCCTCCCGCTGTTCGAGGTCGTCTCGTCGGTCTTTACGAACTTGGCTGGCAGGCTGGTGGCCTTGTTGGTTTCTGGATCAACTATGGAATCAACAAGCACATGCCCTTCTCTCCTGGTGTCAACGAGAAGGCTTGGCTCATTCCCTTTGCTGTTCAGCTCATCCCTGCCGGTCTCCTGCTCGTCGGTGCTCTCTTCATTCCTGAGTCTCCTCGATGGCTGTTCTCCAAGGGCCGCCGCGACAAGGCCATTGAGAACCTCTGCTGGATGCGAAACCTTAGCCAGGACAACCTCTACATCGTTGAGGAGATTAACTATATCGATTCCGACATTGAGCGATATCACAACGACGTTGGTGCTGGCTTCTGGAAGCCTTTTGCTGCTCTCAAGGAAAAGAAGGTTCAGTGGAGATTCCTGCTTGGTGGCCTTCTCTTTGTGTTCCAGAACGGTAAGCATCTCATGATTGCAGACTTGAACATAGGTAACTAATATGATTCTTTTTAGGCTCCGGTATCAACGCCATCAACTACTACAGCCCGACCGTATTCAAGAGCATCGGCATCACCGGTACAAACACTAGCTTCCTCACAACTGGTATCTTTGGCGTCGTCAAGACTGCTCTTACCTTTGTCTGGCTGATGGTCCTCATCGACCACATGGGTCGCCGAAACCTTCTCATGATCGGTGCCGGCGGTGGTGCATTCTGCATGTACTTTATCGGCGCATACATCAAGATCGCCAACACCGAGGCCAAGTTGGACGCCGGCGAGGACACCAGCCTCTCCTCAGGAGGTATCGCCGCTGTCTTTTTCTTCTACCTCTACACTGCCTTCTACACTCCCTCTTGGAACGGTACTCCGTGGGTTCTCAACTCGGAGATGTTTGACCAAAACACCCGATCCCTTGGCCAGGCCAACGCCGCCGCCAACAACTGGTTCTGGAACTTTATCATCGCCCGCTTCACCGAGCAAATGTTCAACGCTTGGGGTTACGGCGTGTACCTTTTCTTTGCCTCCCTCATGGTCATCTCCATCTTCTTTGTCTTCTTCTGCATCCCTGAGACCAAGACCATTCCTCTCGAGTCCATGGACAAGCTGTTTGAGGTCAAGCCTGTCTGGAGGGCCAACAAGATCCTGCTTGAGGAGCTGAAGCAGCAGGATGAGGAGTTCCGACAGAACATTGACGGTGTGGATTTGCATGAGGAGAAGGGCAGCACTGAGCAGGTTGAGACCAAGCTGCCTTGAGGTTCTGTGAGGGGGTGTATATAAAGGGTTTGGATATTGTATTCTAGGCAACTTCCAACTCGAGCTACTTTGGTAGTTTGTATCTACTTGAACAACTTTGGTTTACACAAAGTCATTTGACTTTTGCCATCTTCTTGATCTTCACTGAGCAACAGACCTTTGTCATGATGCTCATTTCTTTTTTAACTTTAATACCCAATACGAGACAGCTCCATGATCTCCAAGTCACGTTCCAAAATTCTTTCGATTGTTTATGTACTGCAGCCTTTCCGAATGCCTTTACTGGATTTTGACTGGATTGAAGCTCTTGAAGTTCCTGGCAGTTACTCTACTGTCAAGATACCGCTTTTCTGTTTGGCCTTATAACCCTGCCATGTCTTTGGCTCACTACAAGAAGAGAGGTGAAATAAATGATGTAAAGTGTGAATTTTAGTTACCTTGTTATGTCAAATGTCTATGTTGATGCTTCCTCTGCCTGCGATTTGTGTTTAATGCTCTGGTTGGGGTTTTATGCAGGAATGGGTTTTGTGAATGTACTTGTGCAAAGGATTATGCTTAAAGTTATGAATGCCTGCCTCACCCAGTCCAGGTCTTTGCAAGACGGGAATTATCTACAAAAAACAAGACTAATTGAATCATTCGCACTTATTTCTTTCACAGGAGTAAGAGCGGCATGGAATGTTGGAAAAGGATACCAACGTTGAAATAAGGCCTTTGACTTGGATGGCTCCCGGTGAGGCTCAACAGACTCGACAGGCAGACATTGTGGAGTGTGAATGCCGAATGTTGGTTGGCTGAGTAGTTCTTTCAAATTTATTACCAATTATATATCCTGAGATATGGATTATGCAACTACTGCTGCCATCTTTGAGCACGTCACGGACCAACACAGTACTGGGAGCCGCGGACGCGTCCCCCGCCGTAGCCCGGGACCCACTCCGCATCTCCGTCCACACCTGCTCCGTCCGCCCCGGAAATTACGGAGCCGTGACTCCCCGTCGACGAAATCTTAGTCTAAACCATATTGATAAAAAACTTGCGGGGGACCCTTGAAGCACGCCATCGCTTCTGCTAGCAACATACAGCTGACCTTGGCAATCCTCCCTCGAGCTGGCCATGAGCAGCAGTCCAAGAAACCTGTATAGCGGTGGCTTCCAAACAAACAAGGATACTGCAAAAAACACCAGGCTCGATCAGTGTCTAGACCTCCCTTGCGTGATTGGGTCCAGTTCTGACGACGGCGAGGCCTGCTGCACAAGATACGCTCCATCTATAAGAGTATCTCGGACGAACGTTGCAATGAACTCCAGGTCCTCTTGTCAATCTTGACCATCAGAATTGTTGTCAGTCATCATGTCTCCGACTAAACGCAACCGTGGGCTCTTTGCCTGCTTCAATGGTCGCCTCCTTTACTCTTGCGGCATCATTGCCCTGTCGCAGCTCAACTTTGGCATGGATCAGAGTGCGTTTAGCAACACGCAGGCCATGCCCGCTTTTAAGCGACAATTCGGAACCTATGATGAAGCTACAAAGACATATGTTCTAGAGACTGTTTTCTTGTCTCTTTTGAACAGCGTCAACTTTGTTGGTTTCGTCTTTGGTCTTGTTTTCGGTAATCTTACCAGTCGGCGTTTTGGTCGTCGGATTGCCATGTTTGTCATGTGTTTTTGGGCTCTGCTTTCGGCTGTGATTCTCATCACGTCGAGGACTCAGACTCAGGCAATCACTGGAAGAACAATCGCTTATGTGTACATCGGCATGGAACTTGCTCTTGTTCCTGTACTCCAGTCTGAGCTTGTTCCTGCCGAGGCTCGTGGATTTGTTGTTGGTACTTATCAATCTGGCTTATATGTTTGTCTCCACCCCCCAGAAGCTGGAAAGTGGGCATTTACTGACAGGTGGTCTAGTTTGGTACACTTCTCATGGCCATCATCTGCCGTGGAACCAGTGAGATTAAGGGACATGGGTCCTGGCAAATCCCATACGGCCTCTTTTTCGTGATTCCCTCAATTCTGGCTGTAGCTGTTTGGTGGATTCCTGAAGTATGTAAATTGGATCATTCTGATCGGTTTGGTGCTAACGGATGCAGTCGCCTCGATGGCTGTTGACCCGCGATCGACAGGAGGAAGCTCTCAAGTCACTCAAGCTCCTTCGCCAGGGCGCCTACACAGATGAAGAGATTAACTCTGAGTTTGAAGACATGCAGAGAGCCATCAATACTACTATCAAGAAGGGAAGCTTTATGGACCTGTTCCGCGGCAGTGAGTGTACCCGCAATCTGACGCTTTTGGCCCAGCTAACTAACGACTTGTAGCTAATCTCAAGCGCACTCTCATCACCGTTGGAGTCAACATCTTCCTCCAGCTCACGGGTCAAAACTTTAGTTCCAAGTATGGCACTATTTTTATCCAGGGCCTTGGAACGGTGAATCCTTTCGCCATGTCGTGCATCAACTCTTCTGTTGGTATCGTCACGGTCTTTTTCACCCAAATGTTGACCGACAAGACTGGCAGAGTGTATGTTGACCGCCAACACCTAAATAGCAATGTTCATAGACTAATCTTTTCACAGTCCCCTTCTAGTCGCTGGCGCTTTGATCCAGACTGCTAGTCTCATGACCATGGGTGGCCTTGGCACCGTCGAGAACCCCTCGCACAGCGTCCGTACTGGCATCGTTGCCACCGTGACACTCTTCACCTTTGGATTCTCTCTCGGCTGGGCACCCCTGTCACACGTAGTCGCAGCCGAAATCCCCACCACAGGCCTCCGAGACCTAACCTACGCTCTTGGCTCCGTCTTCAACATTGTCATCCAATGGGCCGTCGCATTTAGCATCCCCTATCTGATTGACAAATCCCACGCGGGTCTTGGTTCCAAGGTTGGCTTCATCTTTGGTACCACGGCGTTCATGGCGACGTTGTTTTCGTGGTTTTGCATTCCCGAGTGCGGAGGCAAGACTCTGGAGGAGATTGATGAGCTCTTTGTTAGAGGCGTGCCTATTAGCAAGTTTCGCACGGCGAAGCTCGGCTCTGACCTGGAGGAGTCTGAGAATGTCGAGGTTTTCAAGGCGAATGCTTCTGACATTAGCACCACGGAGAAGGCACGGGAACTGTGAGTTTCTGGTATGGCATAGTTTGGTTGAAGGACGTGATGGCAGTAGGGTGTGTTTCTGGAGACTGGGCTTGGGGCAAGAAACGAGTCTTGAAATGTTACTATTCTTAAATCTCAGGGTAGTTCTGAGAAAATACTTTGTTAGTCTCCGCAAACCTTGCTATTACCTGAGGCCCTCGAACAATTTTATATGTCCCCTTGTATCGAAATACCTGATTGTGGTCTTGCATGTCATCTTGTCAATGCTAAAATTGTGTTAAGAGTGCATGGCTTTGTGACTGTACTCAACTGATCAACTCTCTCCGTCTCTGTGAGAACAGAAGCGACTACCTTGACGATCCACTCCTCCGCGTCCATCTCCGCATAGAATGCGGGGAGAAAAGAGTCTAATTACCAGATCTTTGATCCCCCGCATCAAATCTGTCTGTCAATCTTCCATTTTGCGGGGTGCATATCGGCAAGTAGCTTAGGAGGGCCGGCAAGTCCACACGGCTGGCTTGAGAATGTCACGATGCTACAATTTTCGGTGACACATGGCGTACCATCCGTGTTGCTCTGCCGTGAAGGAACGATTTCAAGTCCCGCGTGACTGGAGAAGACCAACCTGTCGTTTCGATAGTGTGTCGATGCCCCCTGTCAACCCCAGACGGAGATGACGGGGAGAGACGGGCGTAAGTGGAGACCGGAAGTTGAGAGCGTTGCTCCGCCTTGCCCCGTCATGTCCGTGAGATGGGTATAGACGCGAAGCAAGGAACAGGGGTCCTTCGAAGCTGTCAATAAGCTTGGCTATGGGGCTGAGCTCCAGATGCAGCCGAGCTCAAGCAATACAAATCCCTCCCACGTTGCTCCTGTTCTCACTCTGTCTGGCGGTACCACATCTCCTAAATCTTCACCATGGGCTCACTTCCTACTTCGAAACGACCCAATTTCCTCGTCATCGTGGCTGATGACTTGGGCTATAGCGACATTGGATGCTTTGGCTCCGAGATTGCTACTCCAGCTCTCGATCGCCTTTCCCAGACTGGTGTGCGGTTGACCAACTTCCACACAGCTTCAGCATGTTCTCCCACACGGAGTATGCTGTTCTCTGGAACAGATAACCACATTGCCGGTCTAGGCCAGATGACGGAGCATATGGCCAGGAACCTAGACGCTTATAAGGGTAAAGAAGGTTATGAGGGGTACCTCAACTTCAAGGTGGCAGCTCTTAGTGAGATTCTCCAAGATGCTGGTTATCATACCATCATGTCTGGAAAATGGTACGTCTCAAATATCACCCTCCTCAGCTCACTTTATCTAACATTTATCCCTCTAGGCATCTCGGCACAAGCAAAGAGACGGCACCATGCTCCAGAGGCTTCGACAAGAGCTACGTCTTCCTCTCTGGATGCTGCAACCACTTCAACTACGAGCCCCAACTAGACGATCCATCACACGGATTCTTCACACCCATGAACGCCGGGAAGTTCTGGATGAAAGACGACCAGTTTCTTGACCGAAAGAACCCCGACCACATCCCGACCGACTTTTACTCTACAACATCCTTTTCCGACAAGTTGATCGACTACTTGAAAGAGCGAGACGATACTGAACAACCATTCTTTGCGTACTTGCCATTTACTGCGCCTCATTGGCCCCTTCAGGCACCACGTGAGGTCATCGACAAGTACAAGGGACGTTATGATGATGGACCTGCGGCGCTTCGAACAAGAAGACTGGCAAAGCTCGTTGAACTTGGGCTTATCCCTGATGGCGTCGAGCCAGCTCCCATGACGCTTGAAGCATGGGATAAGATGACACCATCTGAACAGGCCGAGTCAGCGAGAAAGATGGAAGTCTACGCCGCAATGGTTGACCTCATCGACTCCAACATCGGTCGTGTGGTCGATTATCTCGAGTCGGTCAATGAACTCGACAACACGTTTATCCTCTTCATGTCGGACAACGGAGCCGAAGGTGCCATGCTGGAAGCTATCCCCATGATGGGCAGCGTGGGTACTGTTCCCAAGATTATCAACAAGTACTACAACAATTGTCTCGAGAACATGGGCATGGGGGATTCATATATCTGGTATGGACCCGAGTGGGCATGTGCTTCTATGGCTCCATCTAGAGGCTTCAAGACATGGATCACAGAAGGTGGCATTCGATGTCCTTGTCTGATTCGATACCCGCCTTTGGCAAAGACGGGATCCCATACGGATGCTTTCTGTACCGTCATGGACGTCCTGCCCACGGTTCTTGAACTGGCTGGTGTTCCTTCTCCAGGAAAGCAATTCAGAGGCAGAGAAGTTGTTCCCGTAAGGGGTTCATCATGGGTTTCACATCTGGAGAACCAAACACCCTCTTTCCACGATGAAGAGAAGGAGATTACAGGCTGGGAGCTCTTTGGACTACGAGCCATTCGAGAAGGCTACTGGAAGGCGCTGTATATGAACGCTCCTCGAGGAAAGGATAGGTGGGAGTTGTACGATATGAAGAATGATCCCGGGGAGCTGAATGATCTTGCTGAAGCCCAGCCTGAGATTTTGGAGAGGTTGATTAAGCATTGGGAGATTTATTATGCCGAGACGGGAATGTTTGATCCTGGGCATGATTTTCCTGTTACTCGCATTTGAGCGGAATAGATATTAAATAGCGGGATATTGAAAGTTTGAGACTATGACGAATAACTGGTATTTTCTTTGACTGCCATTCGACATCAAGCTCCATAGGTACTAGCTGCTTTGCATCCTCTATTTATCTTCGCACTCTTTCACTGTGATAGTATTCATTGCATGAATAGTATTCCATACTCAATCGGTGAAAACGCCAAATCAGTAGTATTAACATTAAAAGTCACCTTATTCTAACGCCATCAGGTCAATCTCGCCCCTTTGTCTACAAGTTTCCCGATACATATAAACCAAAATATCCGCCATCCGTCGCAAATCAGATGCCTCCCCCGCCCAGCGCTCAAGAGACTGAATCGCAATGCCAATAAGAGTATGCCACTCCCCAGGAGGAGAAACCCTATGCGAATTCACCGCAGAAGCAATAACAATGCACGCAGCCATGAAGATCTTGCGAGATATCAGCCATGTCCCGCCATGTCTTCGATGAAAGGCCATGCGATGGACCATTGTGGCGCAGATTTGGATTTCTTTTGCGGCGAGGGCTTCGGCTTCGGGGTGCATGGGTTCTTCTGGGTTGTGGTGGAGGACGCAGTAGAGGATTGGGCGGAGGGTGTATTCTCGCCAGAGTGATGCGCGGCCTTGAAGGGCTGCGGCGAATTCTTCATCTGCGAGGACGTTGTCTTCGAACTGGACTACAGAAGGGAGGTGATATTTCCTGCAGTTTCATGTTAGCCCCCGTGCTACATTGGTGGAGTAGATGTTTCTCACCATAGAGCGATCTGCTGCTCGCACTCGTGATATTGGCGAGTAAGGTGAGAAGGATTCTTCATCCAATAGCCCTCGCCGTGTCTGTATAAGAGATTAAGTGTCTCATCAACGGTACGTCGGATGGAAATCTCCGATAAATAGTAGCACCATCCTCTCTCATCGACTTGACGCTGCTCTTCATCTGGACTAACTGATGATCCATCTGTGGCTGGGCTGAAATCAGATAAGAGACCTTCTGGGGGTGTCGGAAAAGGCTGTGGGTATGAAAAGTTCTCTAGGGAGCTTGGTCGTAGTCCCAGCTCGAACACGAGTTCGCTTGAGATGAGTTAGCGTAATGACCGAGGAGAAAAGGTGTGTTGACATGCCTCTCTGCTCGAAAGCAAGACCAAAAGAGCCTCTGCTCAAGATGATAATCTTCAGGGCTTGTGTCTCTAAAAGCTGTCCAAGGCCGTTCACCACGCTGCAAAAGACGAGTTTCCAGTCTTGAACAAGCTTGTTGGATGTAACACCATGCTCTCAATGGCCGAAGAGCGAACTTCTCAAAGATGGTAGCGAAGAAATAACACTGTATGTCTTGAATGGTGTTCCCGAGGAGACCCATTCTCTTCTGAGCCGCAGCGTAGTAAGGCTCTGCCTTTGCTCTTTCTTGAGAGTCGACAAAGCTGCCAAGTTGTTCTGGAGTTGGAGGGACGGGATATTCGTTTGGTCTTCTCCACATGTCTGTGTATGAAGCCAATGCACACGCCAGTAGCTGCAGTTCCTTCATCAGTGGTTTGACTTTCTAGTTGAATCAGGTAAACTTACCACAAGACAAGAAGAAGAATCCCATTTCAGCCCATCTTCCTCCGCAGAACGAGCATGCCGCATGAGCTCATGCCCATCAAGCACAGGATTCCTTGGATGAACCTGAGCGAGAAACTTTCGACACAAAGGAACAAACGCCGATTCGTTGATGCCTTGACCTCCACCTCCATTTTGAAGAGTGCTCTCGGTGTACCCTGCGCTGAGAGGAAACGAGTCGATATCCTGGGCATCACTTGGTACCACACTTCGAAGGGCTGGCCATCGTAGTAGAGATTCGCAGCGAAGAGCTGCAAATGGGAATCCTGGGGAACTGCTCTCATTTGGTCGCGGTGTGTTGGCAGAGAATCTTGCCCATGGACTCGTCGCCGCCTGTGCCTGTGGTGAGCTTGCAGTCACCAACGAAGGGTCAGTATCCGACTGTCCATAGCTGGCTCCCCCATTCCTCCGAAGTATCTCCTTGATCTCCTCCAGTTGATCCATCAACTGACGATTAGAAACCGCAACATCCTCCCCATCGGCCTCCATCTCATCCACATCTCCATAGACACACTTGGCCCTCTGTCTCACGCAGTACCCGCATTTCGGACGAACGTTGTCACACTTTGTCTTTCGCATCCGACAAAACTGACAAGCCGTAACGGCACGTTTCCTCCTAGTAAAATCACTCGTCGTAAGTCTCCTCCGCTTCCCAGATCCCTGAGATGCATCATCGGCCACCTCTGGACTCGTGGGCTGCTCATTGAGACTGGTGGAGTTCTCAATGTTGGAGAAGACAGGGGCTCGGAGATTGAACGAGGGAGTCGCGCGGAAAGACGGACTGATTCCTGAAGAAGGCGGCATCGTTGTGTGTTTTTTTCGACGGAGGAAACGGGGAAGAACGGGAATCGGTCGGCGAGGGGAGGCCAGGCCGGGAGAAGATAACCGGGGTCCGGGGCCCGGCTCCGAATGGTTAAGCGGCGATGGCGTTATATTGCGTGATCGGGCAGGTCCCTCAGGTCGCGTGGAGCTAATGAAACCCCTGCTTCTGCTTTTTCAACGTCAAAAGCGTGTCCGTATCTTCCTTGTTTCCACTCGATCCGTGGGAATGGATAAAGTTTGGTGGCAAAGTGTCCAATTTGCGGGGGGAGGATGGAGACTACCGAGGATCAACGCGGGGAAAGCTGTCACAACAACCGGCCTTGGCACGACTGGACTCTAGACGCCTTCACCTGGACGGTACTAGCCCTCATTAGTTAGTCGATGAAGCCCGGCACGTGTTCAAAAGTATATTAGAGACGACAACCTCCATCACATCGTTGAGATGAACTTCAGTATCGTACTGTACACGGTACACCTACTACACTAACATGAAGAGCAACCCAATATCGTCACTCTAGACTTGGAGATACTGTAGCGCCACAAGCTGACCTTAGTCTGTATAGAGGATTCTGCCTTCCACGCGGATCTGTCTCAAGGATAGAGCATCAACCACAGTGCCAGTGCCAGTGCCAGTAGGTAGACCAAGGTAATGAATGGCATCTCCATGGGACTTGATCTCATCCGTCACCATCCTTGTTCCAGTCAACAATGGTACCCGAGCGTCATGACTGTCGACAACGCGTTGCCAGATATGAGTTATACGTTGTTGATTCAAATGGACCGGCCAGATTCCGTGCCAGGTGATTGAGGTGTCGTCCCTGTTGTAGATAAATGCGTAAGCCCGGTTCCTGCGACCATACCATAGAATCATGGTGCGTAGTCGTGGCGCTCCAAGTGCAAATGTCCCAGCCGCTACCAAGAGGTCTGTCAGTCGTTCGTCGTCTTTGGGACCGACAAACCGCGATGTTAGCGCAAGGAACTCGAGGTTTTCCCACTTGCGTTCAGAATGACAACGTTCGTAGACACTGAAGAAGTCCCAAGCATCAACCATGAAAGAAGCCGAAAGCCGCTCAAGATACAGACTCCCGCCCACGAGGGCTTCAGCAGTTTGTGTGTTTGGTATTCTCTCTGGGCAATCCGACCCAGGCCAAAAGTCTTCGTTGAAGTCCTCGAAAAGTGTCAAGGTCTTGAGGTTTCGTGGGAGATGCCAAGATATGATGTCGCTGAAAACTGTAACCTGCACGTCAGCCTCGAGAGACACTGTCAATTAGGAACGCGCAGACTTACCTGGATACCATTCACGATCTTGGTAATCCTCATTATGCATCCTCCAAGGCTCGTAATGGATGTGTTCGAGTGCAGGCAACGCGGCAAGGAGCGAATAGAAGAGATGAGGATCGTATTGGCGGCGGCATTGTCGGCGAATGATCAATCTCTTGACAGCTGTTGCTCGATCAAAACCCACAAAGAATCTGTGAAACATGTGATAAACCTCTTCCGCATCCCTGTCCTCGGGACGGGATCGGCCGTTGTGGGAGAATTCGTGTGTTTCGTCGTCAATGGTACGGGGATCCCCGAAAGCTTCGTCCTCATCTGGATGTCCAACGTAGTAGCCCTTGAAAAAGTGTTCTGAATCACTCAGCGAGTATGCGTCGATCTCCAGCGTCAGGTTACCCTATGTCCACCCACTGAGGATATGAAAGAGGCCTGAAACACAATGGTAAAAGTTCGTGTTGCTCACGGGATGAAAGAACCCCGGACCTGGGCAGAATCTGCAACCGTACTCTGGCAGTTCGATGCTGAGGGAAATACGCTTGACCAGGTGCTCTCTTCTTCTTGTCACGTACTTAAAAAGGAAGTATAACCCTTTCATGTCGATGAAGAGGGACTCAAACGTCTTCTTCTCGACTTGGTGTTGCCATTCCCTGGAAACCACTGCAAGGTGATCCCGGGGAGGGTCTTCTGTGGCGGCCGCTATGATTCCAAGGCGGATCTCGGCGGGTAAAGAGGCGAACGTGGGAAGGATTCTGGGGATTTCGGAAGCTTCGTGGGCCATGGTAACGATCTTGAAGATATCGATAGATGTGGAATTCTGATGTTTTCTGGGTTTGATGATGATGAAAAGACTTGGTTCTATCGGGGAAGAAGGACGAGAAGGACAAGCCAGGTCAAGGTGAAGGTGATTTGGGTCAGGTGTGAGTCGTTTCACAACTACCTACCCACCAATAGAAATCTCTTTGGCATGTGATAACTCGATAAAAGCAAGTATTCATCATCATATTCAATATTCATGTTTACATGTCTAACGGATCCAAGTTTCTAATGGTTTTCTCCGATTAGAACCCCTCCAAGCCTCGTCTGGCTTGGCACATCAAGTTTGGCCTCTTACATTGATACCACAGCGCCACCTGTTGAACCTCATACCAACACAACAGAACAGGACCAACGTTGGAAACATGTGATTGCTTCGGCTATAAGAGATCTCCGCAAATCTGCTCAGCTGGTGCCGCCACATTCCGGCTGCGTTGGCTGTGCCAGGCCGCTCAGCTGGCCGTTTGTCAATTTGCACCATTGGTATTAAATTCAAAAACGAGGAACCCCTCAAACTGGTTTTGGCACTTTTCGGTTATCATCTTCAACTTGAAATTGCTGCTTACCATGGCTGACTATGACTTACTCCCTTTCAAAGATCAAGGCCAGATGGCAACAACAACGGCTATATCTAGCCATGGAGAGGACCACCGACTCCCTCGTACATTGAAAGAGTCAGCACCTTCATGGCTTGGGAGAGTCAGTGTTTCAATCCTGTTGATCCCCATCCCAGTTGCTTATCTAGGTAAGCTGCAATGGCATTTTGGCTCATTCACATCTGACTGGGAGACAGTACTGGTCGCCATGGTTGCGTATCTCAACAACAAGGAACAAAGTACTTTCGGAGACGATATACTTGAAGCTTTGCAAGTGGCCTCAACGCTCTGGCCCATTTCATTCGCTGCTGTCGCCGGGCCGTGTCTCAAGACTCTTGCTCTTCATCGTGCCGAACAGGGTTCCTCAATAGAATCCCTCGAATTCCTCTTGACCAGTCAGACCACCGTGGCTACCATCATGAATCTCTTTATGGTACGACACATTCCGGCATGGTTCGGAGGCATTGCATTAGTGTGGTGTCTCAGTCCTCTTGGGGGCCAAGCAGCCGTCAGGTCGTTGCACCTGCAACCGATCTCGACAACCACAGGAGTTCCCGCAATGTATTACTTGGGAAGCAACATATCGGATTTCAACTACTTCTACAACGGCTCTGGAGACTCGGGGGTATTTATTGGTTCCTCGATGCGGGCTTCGTTGATCTCCGACTTTAGAAGCGCCATCCTCACATCGTTTTACATGCCCGATACAGTCGTCTCTCACGCCAACGGCTCCACTGACGGGTTCAACTCTACTGTTGACGCCCTAGGAGGACCGTCACAAGCTGCTCGAATGGGCCGAAGAGACCTGTGGCGCAACGTGCGTATTCCATTCCTCGAGTTACTCCCAGGGTACGACCGTAATGATCCCTCGTCTTGGGTGTCAGTCCCATCTGATATGGTGGTCCCGTATGCCTCGCTGATTGGTGTCCCTATTCGTGGTGGCTCGTTCAATCGAGCCGGCAATTCAACATTGACGGTCCATGCTCACTACCAAATCCTCTCTTGCAAGCGCATATTTAATGCGGAAGATTGGCTTAGGAATGGCTCAACCAAGCTCATTTATCATAACCGGCCATCATCAGATCTCTCACTGCCTCCGCAACACAGACATGAGGACATAAGCAACGGAGCACACCCCAATATATTTCTGGATGTTGTGAATAATACAGGGGCCTGGCAACATATAACGAACTATCCATACCCGGCTGTCGACTCGGAACCGGACTCTAAACTTGAGCTGGTGATTGGGGGAGTCTGCCCGACCAACGGCCCCAATGTATCGAACTGGACACTTCAAATATGCGACATTAGCACGTCTTATTTCGACATTGAGGTCGCATGCACGAGGTTCAACCCTTCAGATGATCTGAACTGCCAGGCTGCGTCAGTTCGCCATAGTCCTGGCTTTCCCATCGCGGGAAATCTGACTGCCGTTTCGAGCAGGCCCACAATGAATGGAATCATTTGGGATTTGCCCTTTGCAACAGCAAGCGATCACAGAGCGGAAGTCAGTATGCTGGAAATGTATCTCCGAAACCCTACGTTTATTTTCAAACGCAAGAATCCAGAAACCTCTAACACCTCGCCGGGTTGTTTTGCGAATGTGTCCTTGGATGTGTTTGGAGAGAGGATGGCTACTGCACTGAACACAGGTATCATGGCCATGTACAACTCGAGCGTCTTGACCGGAGGGGATGGCATCAGCTTGGAAGGCCGCAACGGGATGTGGCATAATAGCACAGCAACTTGGACGGAGTTCGTGGAAAGCAGATACGTCGTGCACAAGGCATGGTTCTCAGTCTCACTCGCATCAACTTTGGTACTGCTTTGTCTCTCACTGGTCAACGTGGTCATCCGTTGCATCATCAAGGCGCCTGACTTTTTGGACGGCGTGGCTGGTCTTACAAGAGACTCTCAATACATCAGAGTTCCCCAAGACGGTAGCGGGATGAGTGGCTCTGATAGGTTACAGATGATCAAGGGGACAAAGGTTAGAATTTGCGATGTCAATCCGGACTCGGATGTCGGAAGGATTGCGTTGACTACGAAGACGAATAGTCCGAAGTTGGACTGGAGAAGAACATACAGGTAGATTGGAGATATTGTAACAGTATTAATATTTTTTAGGTAATATATTAACTTCAGACCGCTATCAACAAGGTCCTAGGAATTTCGCTTCTTCTTGTCTAAAACGAAAAGGCCCTCTACAAAGCGCATCTCAAGCTCTTTCAGCCTCTTTAGCACATGGCCATTTCCGAGTACGTTATTCGAGGTCTTGCTTGAGCTCACCGTCATCGCAGAATGGAGAAAGCTACCCGTAGCTGACTACCTATTGTGGCGCCAGCATAGGAACCCATGAAAGTTCATGACAAACGCCACAGAGGCAGATACAGCATATGGTGGAAAGAACTGTTTATGCTGGCTGAAGCTGTACACTTCAGTCCCGACCCGTCCCTCGACCTCCCCTTGGTGCGTCGACATGCCGATGGAAAGTGTTGAGATGACCACGTCTTGGAAGAAACGCTCTATCTTCTTGGCTGAAATATCGAGTCTAGGCTCGTATTTGTTAAATAGGCCGATGTAGGGGCTGCCCAGCACTTGTGATGCGTTTCCGCCGAAAAAACGAGACTCGCCATCCTGAGCTGGTAAAAATGAGTATATCTTCAGCATGTACAATAACAACACGGTAAGTCGCACTTACAGAATATGACTTCGCCTTGTAGAGCACTTATAGCCGCCTGCCTAATCGCAAACGCTTGAGATTTGGTAAAATTGGTATGCAGCTCATCAGCATGAAGAGGTTTTGGCCGTGGACGAGTATCAGTGCTGGAGCTGTTAAAATAGTAATAATAAAATTGTGACTGAACCCAAGATTCATCGGTCCATATATCCCTGTGATTGTCGATTGTGGCCTTGATGGAGCGCGAAGCGTTGAGGGAATGTTCGATCTTGAGCTCGTAGGTTGACAATTTCATCCTGCAGACGAGGCTCCGGAGGGACTTGGGGTCACAGCGGTTCGGAGTTGGCTCTGGGCCCCAAGTGATCTTGAAAGCGTTATTCCATAGGGCATAGATATTACTAGCGCCAGGTGCACCGTCCTCAACCAAGTCTACAGCCTCGTATATGGCACTGCAATTGGGAGGTTTCGCCTCAGATTCAACGCAGTGAAAGGTAGGTCCTTCGAGAGAGATGTTGTAGACACAAGCACTCCCACAAGGAGAATCTATCTTGACAGGCTCGCCTGAGCTTAGGACCTGAGCAGCCATTGCCTTGAGTTGTGGCCTGGGCCTTGCACTATCAAAAGTCAGCCATCTTGTCGAGTTTTTTGCTGGGAGGGGAATGTTACGGGTTGTAATTCAAGTCGGCATTCATCTCGAAAAGCGAATACTCGACAAACTGTCGAATAGTCCCGTTACCGTAGTCACTAATGTTCATCGTCTTGACATTGGGCAGGGTCTGCTTCAACAGAGCGGACTCGGTTGTCACAGCACCAGGCGGGAAGATCAGCGCAAAGGGAATCCCGAGACAGACAAAGCTAACGAGACTATTGTGAAGAGTTTTGGAAAAGATTTTGCGGCGACATGAGGCCCACAGGCCGCGGAGAGGTGAACCGGCTTCTCAGATGACTGCTCTGGGGTCATCTCTTTGCTGAGAAGTCTGAGCCCCCCCAAGAGAAAGATATCCACGAGGACGGCAAAGATATTTGACACTGCAGCCTGGGGACCCTGGGGTAAGGCGTCCTCGATTGGTCTGCGATTGAGCCAGAGGAAGAAACCGAGATGACCTCCCATAAAGCCCAGACCTGTGATAGTGAGCATCTGTATACCTCTTTGGCAAAACAGAGTTTACATACCGACCAACCAAGAGAGAACCATCGGTATCCAGACTTTGATTAAAGTCTTGGGCTCTTGAGGTCTTGAAGTTGAGTCTGTGCCTGAATCTCCCTGTGGAGATTCTTGAAGCTCGAGGGTATCATCGCCAGTACTTAGGGGGTCATGAAGCAGTCGACGCCTATCTTCCATCTTGGAGGAAATGGGACGGGTGTTGTGTGTGGCTTGAAAAATTGCTGCCGCGACTCAACCAGGCTGCGGGAAGACACGCTCTTTAATAGCCATGAGGGAGATGCTGAGCATATGCCAAGACGAGCTGAGGTGCAACATGCTCAAGTTGGCAGATCCTTTGGCCAGTTTCGTGATGTGCCATTGGTAGCCTGATTTTGTTGTCTCTCGGCATCTGCACAAACAAACGCCACTAACGGAGCTGCCAATGAGCATTGGGTTGTCCAGCAAAAAAAACCCTGTCTTGACAGTTGCGGCTGGCAATGTCGCTTAGGACGCATGTTGCCGAGCTGAGGGTTTCTCCGCAAAGAAAAGATTCAGACGAGTAGCGGAATACGATGCTTAATTTGTGATCCAGTAACTTGTGTGGATCTTGCATGACCAACAGACTGGTGGTATCACGGCTTAATGGGGGTAACCAAGGATGAGAGAGGTGGACTAATGGAAGAATATACCCTTTTCCAATGCCCTGGATATCAGCATAGGTTAAGAGAAATCACCTGCAGAGCAGGGATACTGCTCTTCTCCATATCTAGGTACCCAGCAGCAGCGAGTTTAACTCAGTCCTTGGAATCCATACGCTGCGGCCCGAGATCCAAGACGTCTCACCCAAACATCAGACATATCAAAGTCCACCTGGTCGTTCAAGAGGGCTTTTCACTTGATACCAACGGCAAACAGAGAATCCGATGGACTTGCCCAAACTAAGCAGCCTACCGAGGAATTGCTGGCTTGGTCGCTGGACGAGCCACCTTTGACACAACAGCAAACTACATTGAGCATGACGTGAAAAATGCAATATAGTTAACGACAATGACTTTAAAGTCTGTATACACGAATGCTAACTATGCTTATAGGGTACCGGGATCAGCAGTTGTTTTAGCTGGTATCGGTGCAGGAAGTTCCATCCCCATCAATCCAATTATCGTGAGCTGTGAGTTGTCCCTAGGAGGTATGTTGATCGTCTGAGTGGAGGGTGTCCGTTCGATCTGATCGAAGCCGACCATCGAGTCGGTTGATCGTGGTCCAACGCACATTCCAAACAAACTGGCTGTCCCCCCGTTGTCCTTGCACTGTTCGATTCCATCATCGATCCTTTCAAAGGTCTGTTGATCCAATTTCATACTGATCGAGACCTGGTAGCCTAGAAACACATGCGTGACTAGAACAAGTGGGTGGAAGAGATCGCTTGGGGCTTCGGCTCGTAACTTAGGATATCTGGTGGTTATGTCTGGAATGTCCCTGCACACGTAAGTCAACAGCTATACTGACAGTGTCTTTGGCTGGCACCTACCATGATTGATCAGGACCAAGAGCGAAGACGGCGGCATCTGATGCCCGGATCGTGACCTCTACCGATGTCTTCCTGTCCTCTAAACCAACTTGCAAGTTAGGCTGGTTTATTGGTGTCGGAGCTTCGTGTGTGTGAGCCGTGAAAAGAGGAACACGGGCGAGAATCTCTTCATGTTTCGCGAGTGAAACTTTGGAGAATCCGAGATCATTCCAATCAGCAGGTTTGGCGTGGGAGATGGAGCTGGATTTGACGGTAATTTCCAATGGTTTGTTCTTCCCGTTTTCGGCGTTTAGGACCCAACTCAAAGCCTGCTGGGAGAATTTGTCGTCAATGTTGTACCTGGGTTGATAATTGATATCCAATGGAACTGGTGGCGGAGCTGGTGCCCCCCCTGCTCCAACGATTGCTTCGTTGGTTACTTGAGATGAACAAGTAGGCATGTTGTACCTTGGTCTGGTCAGTATCCCCCAGTAAACCAAAAAGGTCTTGGATGAATCATTACGTACGGCTTGTTCAAGGAGTTGGCTACAAAAGCTTGATCTAACTGTACTTTGTCATTCCACAGTGAAGCAGTCTGAAGGCCATAATATTCCAAATGAGCGTCATAAGCCTCTTGCGATGATGCGTCCTTGCGGAGTGATGCTAGCTGGTATGCCGGATAGAACGTCTTGGCCCAGCTATTGAACAGAGCTTGAGCGTCGACAGTGGTAGAAGTTCCAGTCTGTGATTGTGTAGACGCTGGATCCGCGAGATAGGCTCCGTAGGCTTGATGTCGGCACTTGATGAAGTCGTTCGTGGCTTCGTTAAGCTGCTCCTTTGTCTTCTCGAGCTTAGCCAAGGTTTCGGCATTCTGTCTGCCTGGTGGCTTTGCTATCGTTAGTAGAGACCAGAAAGTCATGGACATGTCATGTTATTACAGTTGACACAAATTGAAGGTACCTGCGGAGACGCTGAGAATAGCTAAGCCGGGGAAGAAAGATTGGGCTCTCCGGGGGTAACAGGAGGTCGCCGAGACGGAAGAGGTCATTATTGACAATAGACGGGTCAACTGCCCTGCCAATAGTGACTCCGAAACTGGTGAGAGGTGCCGTGTAGATACGGTAGCCATCTGGCTGCTCTGAAAAGGGAAAGTAATCGGATATGGCGCGTAAGTATGCGTGCCAAAGCTCTGCATCCGCAGCGTTGACACCAGACTTTGCGGCCGACATGTTGATCTGGTGGACAGGCGATGGCTTCTTCAGTGCAGACATGATGTTTGATGAGCAATAAATTCGTAAATGTGTTGCTTGTTATAGTTGAAGACTGGGATAACTGACTAGAAGATCGATGAGCAACAAATTCATGTTCGCCCTATCTCACCTTTTTAAATATTACTACCAGTTTATTTAGGATGGTTAATGATTACGATAACCCCGCTTTAGAATCCGCTGGAATCGTAAATTTATGTGGCGTAACTAAAGAGAGACATGGTCAGAGAGAGTGTGGTATGTGATCCAATAAGGTTTACATATGTTGCATGCCAAAGAGGTCCTCCGTTGGGGTGCTCAGACACCTCCCCCACCGCTTCTTAGAGACCTTTACGAAGCATGCCAAAGAGGATCTAGAGGGTTGTAGTGGTTAGAAGAAGAATGATTATCTAGAGAAGACGAGGAATATCACATCAAGGCTTCTAACCGGCCAATGTGTGACTGTTGGGTCATAATATTGGAAAGGTAGGGACACCATTGTTTATAAGAGTTCAAAGATAATCTTGCAAGGTAGCAAGAGAAGCAAGAGTACCAATTGCGTATTTAGTAAGAGATCACAGGGTGATTACAAGACTCATTCACAACGAGATCGAGGCAGCAGACTGATAAAGGAAGGACTAGGTGAGTATTTGGCTATAGATAAAGGAGTGACTAGGGGTGAGTAAATAACCACGGAGAAGTGAACGATTTCGACCAAGTTTCCAATCAGCACTGAAAAGCTGGTCCTGACGAGTCCTCCTCCACATTTGCTTCCTTCACACCACGTAGAGTTGAACCCTAGGGAGTGCCTTGCCCGATTAGAATCTAGTTCTTGACGGATCCTGGAAGCGGGATAGCTTGACCCCAGGCAGCCAACATTGTGGGATAACCGTTGTCCGAAGGGGGGATGACGAGAGTGGTGCCAGAGCTGGCCTGCTGCACCTGATCGAAAGTCGTGGTAGAAGACTGCGACGAGCTGGCCTGACCACCGAGGCCAATGTTGAAGCCAAAGATGGATGCGCTGCCACCGGACGATTGAGCCTTCTGGAGGTAGGTGTTGATCGTCTTCATGGCGCTAGACGAGAGGTTCACCTGCATACCGACACCGTACGCCATGACGACTTGGTTGATAAAGGCCATGGGCTTGGAGAGGTTGGGGTCGGCGTTGGCCACGATGGGCATACCGAGAAGCTGTGAAGGGTTCCTAATTCAAAGTCAGCTGTTTTGTTCCGTTCTCCCGTATCTCGATGCAATAGACGTACCACTTGCTTCCGGGAGTGATCTGGACCGCCTGAAAGTCGGTAGCTGTGACAGACACCTCCATGTCTGAGCCCAAATCCTCCGCGGAGAGATTCTTGGTCACAACGGAGTGGTTCTCGGTGTAGGTTGCGCTGAAGAAGATGCAGTACGACCCAGTGACCGAGACACTGCTGTTGGAGTAGCCCAGGTCTGACCAAGACGACTTGGAGGCGTCACTCGACTTGAAGGTGAACTTCTTCGGGTTGTCCTTGTTCTGAGGGAAGGTAGAAATCCAACTGTCGACAAGCTGGGAGTACTGAGCAGTGATTTGGTACGTGGGGTTAGTGACGGTAGCATTAGACTTTCCAGTCTGGCCGTCAGCGATCTGATTAGCCGATGCAGGGGAACACTCCATGTTGAAACTATTCAAGTTAGAATCTGACTATAGCACGTTCTTAGTCATTGAGATGCTCACCCTGGGTTGAGTGACACGCCACCGGCAGCGTTGAGAGCGGACTGATATTGGCCTACAACGGCAGCCATTGGGCCGCTCATAGCCGCTGAAGCCGAAGCCAAGTTGGCCGCGGCAGCAGCGAGGCTAGTCGCAGCCGATGCAAGCTGTGGGTAGTTCTGAACAACCCAAACACCAAACGGGAGATCGGTGATCTTGGCGCTGGTCTCTGTAGTCCAAGCTGAGATGGCCGCACCCTTTGTGTTGTCGTAGAACGTCTGAGCTGCCGTTGCCTTGGCTTGCGCATCGTTGTATCGAACCTGGGCGCCCGTGTTGTTATCCGCATGCTGATGGCCCGAGTTAGATCATGTTACGACTTTTGTGAGAGGAAGACTTTACCAGGTCAATGGAGTTGGCGTACCTATTCGCGACATTATTTAGCATCTTTCTTCTGTCCAAGTTCCAAAAAACAGTAAACTTACGAGACCATTCGTTTGAAGTAACTCTGGCGGCTTGGGAGGAAGACTGGTTCGTTAAGATCCAGAAGAGTGTCACCGGCGTTAAAGATACCATTGTTGGAGATGGCGACATCAATCCTCTTGCCAGCTGCAATGCCTGCAGCTGAAAGAGGAGCGATGTAGAAGCGGTTGTCGGGACCAATGTTGCCAGACTGAGAGAGGGCATTCTTGAGTTGGACGCCGTAAGCCAGCCAGAGATTGGCATCGGCAGGCTTGACATCAGGAGGAGCCATGTTGAAGGTTGAAAAGGTTGAGGAGGTTGAAAAGGTTTGAGTTAAAGATGACTAGAAGGGGATCGAAGTGTAGTGTTGATGTTGATGATATCTTGGGCTTGTATCGAGCGAGGCGGGCTCTTTATACACGTTTGGAGACACGCAAAAGAACTAAAGGCAACGCTCCCCTAGCTCAATTATCCCATCAACGACCGAGCTGAACTGAAGGCAACGATCTGCAAACAACACAAGAGAGATGTCAACACACTAATGTCGTACGATGGCTTACTGAGTGAGGCCAGATGTTTGTCTAAGTCACAAAGGCAGATTGATTGAGGCCAGACATCAAAGTAAACGCCAGAAGTTTATCATTGGGTACTAATCGACGCCTTTCTGTGAAGATTCTTGTCGGTGAGTGTGAATACGACATCTCGACAAATCAACATGTTGCAAGAACTGAGGGGATGTGAAGCAGAGAGCTCAAAGGAGAAGTAGGTTGTGAAGCATGTTTCAGTTATTGTTGTCATTGGTGACGTCTCTGCCAGCCACTGTATATCAAAGAAGACAAGGTTTCAGTTATCTGCTTTTCGATACATGGTAAACAACAGCGCCATGTGGTTCTGGGCCGTTCTGTTAAGCCTCCATTCTAGTTTTGGCGACACGGCTTCACTCCCGATGCAAGGGAGAAGAGACCCCGCGATGCCAAATTGCTTGTTTTCTCAGCAAGGCAAGCGTTTTATGCAGGTTTTCGGAAAGAGGTCCGGAAGCTATTGGACTGAACTGTAGTCGGAGACACGAATAGGGGGGGACTAGACATGGTCGGCTTCAAGCCCGTCCCCAAGCATGATGAAGTGAATTTTGAACCTAAGAAGTGGAAGGAAGTGTCCATCGTCGACGCCGCAATGTCTAATTGCGTAACCTTCTCGATAGTCTCAAATATGTATGGACCATGCCTTGTCCATCTAGCTCGAGTCACCGGTGAATTCAGTACATGATGAAGATGGACTTGATCGCCTCCGGCCTGAGGATGTAACGCCCGCTCAACCACCTAGAATAGTCTAAATCGCGGGGGAGGTTACATTGCAGATAACGGAGGCGGGGTACGGAGAGACATGATCCAGAACGTCTAGCATGTGTAGAGCCCCCGCCCCCTGGCCCTGTGCGGCCTTTTGACTAGGTGTACAGTAAAGAGCGTATACTTGTTCTTGGCTCCTCCACATCTCGTGTTATTGCTCACCTACATATGTGACTTGATGACATGCGTGCCTGAGTTCCGACTTCGGCCATTATCCCTGTGATACGATCTTTGGCAGTCTTGTCACATCTCAATCTGTCGACATGCTTACGCCTCCTTTTACTCTCCTTGATAGGTCTGCCACTCCTGCCACTACCCCTCACTTCGACTGTAGTCCATCCGGGTTTCGACAGATCTCCATAGAAAATTACCAAGCCGAATGTCAGTAATTTCCTGCATGTCTTTGTTTCATGCATCGATAGTCCCTTAACTTAGGCATTAATGCTGATGGGCGATGCAGCAGTGTCGGGCCCTCGGTGAGCCTGAGAGACCCTAGGACTACGCAATGTGAGACTCGATGATGTGTGGCGTTGTGCCTCCTTATTCTTTCAAGTGAGATTGTCGGGGATAGATTTGAGACAATATAGATAATCAGCTGACGATAAGAGTTTACTTCCTGCAGCCACAACAGTTGATCACTCACCGCGGGCGCTTGCTTATACTTTCCTCCCGTTGGGTTATTATGAGTGTGTTATTGCAACGGTCACTCATAACCTCATATCGTTGTCGTTGAGACTGCCACGGCGTCATTTTGGCACGGTTTTAAACCTTGTTGAATATTTAGTTATCTGTTATTGAAGCTTGGGTATTTTACTACTTATGTGACGACTTTGCTATTTGCGTCGAGTTGCACAGGAGCCCAGGCCTATCCCCCACCGCTTCTTCGAGTTCTTGACCAAGCTTGTTTATCCTTCCCAATCGGACAACATCCGGATGCATGTGGCTGAAGCCACATTCCTCCCACAAGCCGATCTCTTGTCCATAGTGAAGAACACAACGGCACTGCATACCGATTTCAACTTTTCACCTCCCCACTGTTGATTCTTGGCGTCCGGTAGTTGACGTTGACATGTGCTCAGCGGCATACGACTTGCAATTGAGCTTAGCGCCTTTCTGGTCAACGGGCGATTCATTGGATCTAGACTACTATGATCCAAGACAAGGTCTCATAGCTTTAGACTTGTCTAGAAATCTTACGACTGTGCCTGTGCCGCGCGGCCTTGAATGGTCCGAGGATGGACATGTCCAACGTCCAGTGGTTATTGCTCAATCCAAGTTTGATCTGCCAAGTCACGCCACGAAGCATGGACAGGATTGAAACATACTTTGTTCACTGCCGCAAGCTGAAGCCGTTATGTGAGATGGGGCGAGTACGCATATGAAATGAGCCGTAAACCACGACCGTTTCTACCCAGTGCAAGGGCGCGTCCCGAACCAGGCACCTCCCAGACCAGAACGAATGGGTCCATAGCCTTGGTCGATATTACGTTAAGCGTACAAAGTTATCATAGATGACTTTACTTGGATTGGCTCTTCCAGTCAGATAGGGCATCCACCACAACTTGACCAATGTCAAGAAGTTTCTCTTCCTCGAAGCGCCGACATTCAATCTGGATGCCAACTGGAGTCCCATGATACACTCGAGGATCATCTAGCAAATAGTTAATTCTGGAGACTCTCCTATAATCTCGTAGCACGAAAGGCACTTGCAGGATTTCCAGCTGTCTCGGTCTTCATCGTTCACAGGGGAGTAGTTCTCGTCGAATTTGTCGAGGTGCATATCTACACGAGTGACTGGAATGACCATTGTCGTGTGGTTAACGACGTTGGAGACGCCAATGTAGTCTAAGAATATCATTAGCATGTGCAACTTGGATTGAGTTTGGCGTAATACCCCCGTAAGAAGGTTTCCCTGGAATGATGGCCGCTGAGCCCCAGACGGGAAGTATTATGGCGTCGACTGGGCGTCCTAATTGTCGGTTTTTAGTCGACAATCTGCACCATTCCACTCATCGGTTACATTTACCTGTTCTGTACTGTTTGCAGTAGACATCCAGTAATGGTGATCTTCCAGTTTGTACTTGTTCAACTGTTGAACCTCTTTTTCAACTTTGATGGCACTGAAAGACGGGTTCGGCTTACTATCTGGATAACCTTCCTCCAGTTCCGGCACCAGAGGTTCTCCAGACAAGGCCAAGTTTTCAAAGATCTCGTAGCCTCCGTTGGCATTCACCAGAGCAGCCTGGTTGTATTAGATCCACGGACACGACGAGTCACAGTGACTCACCTGAATAGCCGAGGCTCTAGAATGTGCTGGCGGGTGCCACTCGATGAGCTCATGGCCAGCCGCGCGAAGCGCGTCGGCGACCATACCGAGTCCACGTGTAATTGGAGGATGGGGCTTGATAACGCCATCAAATTCCATTAACCCGAACGACAGTGGCATGCTATACCTGATGCTGTCTTTCCAGGGGAGGGGTACGACATCTGGATCATGAAGCCATGGTTGTGAGGACGAAAGGGACTTGAGGAGATACCTTAAGCATGCGACTGAGGATCCTAGAACGCCCGGAACGGTGGGGATGTTGTTTTGGCCAGGAGACTATTATGGTATCAGCGTGGCTCATCTTCCAGGAATCCAATGCTTACTGGATTCGCCACGTTGAGAAAAGAAAGACGGCCAGGAGAAGGCCTGATGCTATAGACCCCGTTGAAAGCCGCGAGTATGGAGATGGATCTGCCTTTCAATAGAACGATAGTTAATTTATTTTAGCCTCCAATGCTGGATTTTCCAATCATGCTCACCGTTGTCACTCCCAATCCCGATGGCGCTTCCTCTCCATGCTTGAATAGCGCCTTCACCTGCAAGCCAAGTTAGCTCTTACAAAAGAATACTGGGGACTGGTGGACAGGGAATATCCGCAAGGTTACCTCCTGAGCTACCTCCAGATGATAGCTGCTGATTCCGGGGGTTAAAGTGATATCCCAGGATGTTGTTGTTTGTTTCAGGTGCCTACAGGCATCATTAGGCATATTGTTTCAGGGCAACATCCAGCTTCGGCTTACTCACACCTAGCGTTTGAGTGAGGGTTTACTGACAGAAAGGTCAGCATCATCAGGATCCAAGGAACAAAGACAAAAGTGTACCTTGGCAATGACGATGGCCCCAAGAGACTCTAGTTCTTGAACGACTTGACTCTGGGTTTGGCGCTTCAAGGGTGAAATCCAGCCAACGTAGGCCATTGTGGTATCCATCCCATTGACGTGAAACTGATCCTTCATGGTGATGGGCAAGCCGTGGAGGGGGCCAATAAACTTTCGATGGGCTTGCCAGTGCGAGTCCAGGAACACGGCTCTCTCAATGGCCTGGCTGAATCCGATCTCTAACAAGTTGTGATTCTGCGCCGGGTCTGTTAGTAGCCGCCTGCCATATTCATACTGTACACGCCATGTAGGATAAGTGTAGGTGGACCGACTAATTGATACCCGTAGGCAGCCCTCTTGCAAAAGGCAGTGGTAAAGTTGACTGCTGAGAGTGAACCGTTGCCAGTCAATTCCATCAAGGCAGGCACATCCAAGTTGGTGATACGTCTTGTGTCCGAGTCGAGAAGGCCATCGATGAAATCATCGGAAATGCTTCGCCTCTGTTTCGCTTGGTTGATGACATCTGGGGAGAGCGTCCATGGCGTTGGGATTTTGGCCAGGTCCTGTTCCCTCTTCCGAGCCGCGATCTCCTGCCACGAGGCTGAGGGTCATGGCTAACCTGACTTGCAAGTGATGCAATGGTGAATGAAGCTTGAGATGAAGTGATGTGGTTGTAAAAAGGTTGGTTGTAAGTGCCTCTATCCTGAGGAAGGTGATGTATAGGTACCTACAGTACGTATCGGTACGTACCTACATATTTCAAGGAGAAAAGGGCGATTGGAGGCGGGGCCCCCCGCAGTTATGACCTGGTCGATGCAGCACAGGCCAATCAGGAATAAGATTTATCAACTCTCCCGGTGAGGCCTAACTCCACGTGCGTGTAGTTCGGTACATACCAACCGAAGCAAAGGACCTCTCACGGACTTGATCAACTCCCGTCTCCTATGTTATGGAACGACATTATGCGCCCCCTCGAAACCTATTGACCATGCACCCATTCCCAAGAGGAAGTAGTCCGCTCTAGTTCTCGCGTGAGCAGCCCCAGGCCCACGCCCACGCCCCGGCCCACGCCCAGATGCCTTAGAACCATTGCAATCGCCAGATGCCCGTCTTGCACGGGTACAACTTTCTCCTCCAGACCGCATAGTACTATTTCCCCGCATACAGTCTGTGAAAGTAAGCCCCATGTTACCTATTCAACAGGCACTGTGTCAGTACAACCGTTCATAGGGACGGGGCAAGGAAGCAATGGCTTACCATTGCAGTTGATGAGATCCATGTAAGACACATCGTGGTTCTCGTTTAACGAACCCATTGGTAGAATCCAAGGTAAACTGCTCTTTGGGATGGTGGCTCACATTTGGCTGGCTGAGCTAGAATGAATCTGAACGATCTTGTGTGTCGGTTATCCCAGCTTCAACTATAATAAAGAACACATTTCAATCTGAACAACTAGAGAACACGAGAGAGCTTTATACGCCATATTCTCTACGCGAAGCTCCGTTCTTGACGGCTCAAGAGAATCTGCCTAGAGCGAAGTAATCGCAGGCAAGGCGTGCCATCCTCATCAGGACGAGTTACATATATCCAATGGTAGCTAACATTTTCCCCGTAGCTCTCCCTTATTCACCGGTGAGGTGATAAAATCGGGCTCGAATTCGCCGATGGATTTGAATAAATGCCAGCAACATCATTAACTGCCAAGCAAGTGGTGGTCAGCATCGTTGGCCTGCAAAGCCAGGGTTCATTGTGTTACAATATCACCACCTGCCTCGCCGGAAATATTAAATACCGCGTCGTTGGTGAATAAGTTGGAAGGCCTCAGTTTGTGAATGAGGAGGAACGGGTGGGTTTATGTATGGCGTTTGCACAGCCTTGAACATGGCAGCAGTACTGTAGTACAATGTGTCAGCCCCCATTGCACAGGCTCACCGGGATCAGTCTTTCTCTAATCTAATTGGCCATGCCCATTGTAGCCAGCTGCATTATCCAGAGGCACTCCTCGGAAATCAGGCAATAATCAGGGCACAGCGGAAGAGTATGCAGGTCAGCCGTGCCCCCGCCTGACTTCTTGACCTGGCTGAAATAAGGCATGTTTCCTCGACTTCTCCGGGTCGTCATTTGAAACTTTGAGCCACTCCATTCTATCAGTCATCGATCAGAGACGAAATGCTACCAGACCAGACCACACCAGTCGATTTCAACCTCCCTGCAAATCCAGAAGATGACGATCCTCTTTCGGATTTCGCTAGTATAGAGCCATTCTATGCGAGGCTGATTGAGCCACAAGGCGACGCCGATGCAGACCAACTCAGTGAGGAAACCACCCAACATGGCATCATCCCTCACTGTGCTGTCTAACCAACCTAGTTCACAATGCGTCCTATTTTGGCTGCCCTCAGGGTAACTATCTCATGCATCATGACTTTGGATTTGTCATGCGTCACCAGAGCTCAGACCCCTTCGATTCGCATAGCATACTTAACAGAGACGACACAATCCCTATTCGAGCAACAGACAACAATAGCACTGGTTTCAACATGCTGGACACCAACATAGCATCAAATGTTCCCGCTGAGAACACGGCAGATGCCATAGCGACGCCAACCCTTGATAAGGAGACACCTGTCTTGCACATCTGTGAAGTTGTTGACGACGAAAACACGATAGCTCAGACCGAGGATAGTCGACTGGACTCGCTTGACGATGCTATGGCCCCTCGCGAAAGAAACGGATCCTTCTCCTCTGGAACACTAACCGCAACAGTCGGCCAGCTTACCCCTCTTTCAAGGCAGAATGTAGTGTTAGAAGACGATGCGCCGCCTGCTATACTCAGCAAGGTCTGGACGCTCCCGCCTCGCGTATGTGATCTTACCTCCCTAACCTTGTTGACCCTCGTCGAGTCGGTTTGTTCCATGTGACTGGTACCCTTCTCGTTCCCACTTCTTCCCTTCCATCCCCTCGACTCACTTGTCTAACTGAATCAATTTCAGCCATCCCGAGGTCGCAAACCCAAAGCAGGTCCTTCTCGTGCCGCCTCAAATAGGCCCAGTCGAACAAAGCCCAAAGGGAAGCCGCAGCGGCGTGGACCTCTAGAGCCCGAGACTAGGAAATCGGCCGCCTTGAAGCGACAGCAAAGATTGGTGTGTGTAATATGCCACCTCAAGAAGGAGGCGGTGCGTTTCTTCCCCAAAAGCACAATTCAATACACTCTATATTAACTAGTATGGGGCCACAGTGCACGTTCGACTCCTCTGCTCCCGACGGTCCGTGCCGAAGGTGCAAATCTCAAGTGATGCCTTGCGTCCGTTACCGCATCACCGATACAACGCTGTACAGGGAACAGGAAGCTCCACACCACTTGTTCAGTCAGCGATGGAAATCAATGGACATGGTTGATATCACAAACTGGGCCAACGATGAGATCAGAACCATTGAGATAAGTCTGGATTTTCTTCATGCGCCAAGTCAGATCAAAGTCCGCAAGTTTATTCCACTTCCAGGGGACTGTCTCGATGAGACATGGGTCAAGGATGGAGAGACCATCATCCATCCTCTTCCGCCGTACGCGATAGCAAATATGAAAGAAGCAGCTGACGCTATCGCACTTATGGTTGAGCGAGAAGCGTGGAACTACCTCTGGAAAAGTGTGGGTAGTCTGGAAGAAGACTCCCTCGTCTGGGAAACTTACCTAGCTGCATTCAGACGTGCAAACACAGCCCCGGTATAGTTGTCCTTCTCCCTCTGTTTGTTTCCCCTAGGCTTGAAGCTGATAGTCTTTTAGTCACAGGAGGAGCAAATTCTGCTCTTCAACACCATCAGGCTATGGGTGCACTGCAGAATCTCCTCGCACGCAGAGCACATGGTCGGCGATGACAAGCTTGGGACGAGACCAATCGATGATCCATCAAGCCCATACCACGGGACTGTTCCGATCCCTCCTGTCTTGGAAGCCCAGCTTGAATGCATCTACTTTTCACGATTCCTTCGACCAATGAGCAAGAAGGTGCTACGTTCCTTGATGACACTTCTCGAAGCCAAACGGGAAAAGTACTGGTATACCATCTATCTCGTCCTATTCATGATGCTCCACAGCTGCTCCATGACCACGCGCAGAAACAGAGAATACGCAGCTACTATCGGCTTGCCTGTAGGTGATGGACTTGCGGATCGCTTGCAGAGACTGACGGGGCTTTCTAGGGATATGCCAATCCTGAAAGCATAAGGCAACACAATGCTGGATCGCGGACATTATTGGCGCATTTCCATTTAGCATTAAATGGAAGTCATCCTTTCAAGTTGGCATTACAAGGGGCTCTTCCGGACCATGCTTTTCTGGGTGCCTCGGGAGCAGAGGATATCAACTTCATTGCCAGGTCGGCGAGACTAGCGGCTCGTTCAAGTGAGAGGCATCCCAACCTATTATTAACTTATGTACAAACCGCTGATATGACTCAAGAGCCCAGCTGGGATCAGATACGAAGGGCTGGTATTTGGGAGAATGACTTTTACTGGATTTCGCAGTTGTATGACGACGCTTGGAAGCCGGAGAAGATGGACTGACTGATAGCTTTCACTTTCGATTTCTCGATATTGCGAAGGGTCAAGGTGGAACATGAAGAATCATACTCCTATAGATCATGGTACAAAGAGAGCCAGCGCTTAGCCCCGCCCACCTCAGAGCAGTATGGGCTCGCCTCAATCACACCTAGTAACTGGAGGTGGTCCTGGAGGTGGTCTCGGATCACCTACTCCATCACTATCATCCCAGACCGGCACCACACGTTGCTCCCCAGTGGAGGAATACTGCACAAGATGCCATTCCTCCCGTCGCTCATGGTCATTGAATACCCTTTCCCAGGCCAGCTCGAGATCCAAAGGTAACTTCCAACACTGCGAATCGCTGTGAAGCCAAAGACGCAGCAGGTGTCGGTGATCATGAGTCCTGTCTTCATACGAGTCACGCCTGTGCATGATGGCCAGATTGTTGATGAACCTAATGTCACCCTTCTCCATGGATTGCTTGAGCTCGTGCCGACGTCCAATGGCGTGTAGGGCGTCGATAGCCTCCGCCTGAGCTTCGGTCAGTCCTGGAATTCCTGGCGTCCGGGGCCCATTGCTCGGTTCGCCGCAGAGAATGCGTCTAGAGTAATTGGTGATGACTTTGCCGTCTTCGTAGTAGAGCAAGGCACGCTTATAGTAAGGGGGGTCTCGGCCGTGACTAAATAACGGTAAATATGCAACATCTGTCTCTTAGGCACCAGAGTTGAGGGTGATATGGGCCTGGCTTACGTATCAAATGGCCAATCTGACTCGGACAAAACACGGATCAAGTCTGGTCTAGACTCGGCAAGCTCATTATAGACAGTCCATGCCGAGGCCAGGACCCCAGACCCTCCTACCGGTCCACTCGACAGTGTAAGCATGGATAGGGCGTCACAGACTAAATCCGTGTGGAAGGGCTGCGAGGTTAGCAAAATAATAGTATCAAGGATAAGTAGGAATACCATCACGACCTGGGCGTTGGCCCGTTCAGCCTCCTCGCCGGTGTTCACCACGTTGACTTAGCCATCATCTCATGTCAGTTACCATTGCTACTAGAGGGTGGTTGCACTAGGTCGTACTCATCATAGTGCCTTGCTGGTTCTGTTTCCCTCTCTTTTCAGCGATATAGCTCGTTAAACCCAGGTAAACCGTGGTGATGTCAGCGGGACTTAATGCATCCGTCTTGAATCCTCGCAGGGTGGCGAAGCCTCGTCCATGATAGATATCATGACGAATCTTATAGAGAGTCTTCCCCAGACCAGGAAGAGGAAATGACGACTGCTTGATGTCTTTGCCCTTCATACCCAAGCCTGTCAATCGTCAACTAGTGTTTTCAGGTCCAAGTGGAATGATAATCAACTTGCCTTTAAAGTGCCGTAGAGCATCCAGGATCTCAGTATTATCCGAGTCCGAGAGGGTGTACACAAACAGAGATTCATCTGCATAGTCAGAACCCGTCCACACAAGCGGGCCACTCAGAGCCTGAGGCCAACCTGTGGGAAGATCAGTTCTGAGACAACCTGCCTGGAGTCGCGCTTCGGTGCGCCTGAGATGCTTCTGTTCATCATACTCATAGGCGATATCTGCGTACTGAGAGATCTCGGGCAAACTCTCAGCACCTTTGAATAGCTGAGCTGGGAATCTGGCCTGGAGGCCCAAAGAATAATATGGGACAGTTTGGACCGGGGTAGCTTGGGCCGCTGGAGGTAAAACCAACCCATGAATGGGTCCCAACGTTGTCTGGGCGAATCTGAACCCTTCTTGATCAGCCATAACGAAAGGAGGGTCCAACAGTCATTGGTTGGGGTCAAGGGTTCGGGGGTTTGAGGTCTGGTTGGTGCTTGTACTTGAAGTGTTGAGTCAACAAGCGGGTGAAATATCTGGACCTTCAATAGGTAGGCATGGAAGGATAAACGGCCAATATTCTGAAAGGCAGGACCCTGCTTCCAAAGATCAGGAAGATTGATTCCTATCGAAGTTCCATCATGGCAGATATATAGTACTCAAGGTCATTTCGACAGCTCAAACCCGCGACCTCAGATTCTCACAGCCTGATCAATGTTGCATCCAGCCCGGTTATTCTTGCCACCCACTCAGCCTCAACTATTGATGACTAGCCAGAGTTACCATCTCAGTAACATTAATCCCTCAAACCCCGCACCATTGAGTCCTCCCTGTGACTCCTGAAGCTTGTATCTCGCCCAATCCGATGATTTGTGTGTCTCGGGATTCTTGTTTCCTGGCAGTGCTGATATGCAAGTATGTCAGCCGACCCTGATATCATGTATATTCCTATTGGGTGAAATGGGAAAGATATCAGATTGTATTTGTAATCGGTCGAAGTAACTGTTTCAGTACAAGAAGTCCTAGATGGGTGGCATTATTGTTGACAGATTTGTCATGATACTGTGAATATCTCACAAGATTAGCGAGAATTCAGGTTGTCAGACCGTAGAAATAAAATCTTTGAGGGTACGTAGAACAAAAAAATATGAAATTCAATAAATTATGCTCTAAATCCTATATTCGAGCTTCATTTTATAATTATAATAAGCCTTATTTATATGCTGGAGTGCTGGCGAAGTGTGCCATTTCTTTTTCTTGGACCACGAGCGAGCGCAAGACTCGGGATCATAGGAAGAGATTACTATTAAATTAAGTCTCGGCTGTGCTTAGCTATGCCATGGTTAGTCCTGTGAACTTTAGTAAAGATGCTGCCCTTACCACGGAGGATACTCTCGACTGCTACGAAGGGAGCCTGATCAAGTTCCTAGTCGACTAAGGGGAGGATTTGAACAAGTCAGAGTTATCTGGACTTATAATAGCTGCCGTGTTAAATGAAAGACGCCTTTCGTGCTTGCGATTGTCCACCCAAACGATCTCGACGATGCCCTTGTCGAAGGCATGATCAAGCAAGCTGCCCATCCTCATCAGCGGCTTCTGGAAGCATATACACCATTGGATAAAGCCAGGGGGATATAATATAGAGCTGATTTTTTAGATACTTCGATACTTTGATCTCCAGGATAACATCGCGGTTCACGGAAACACGTCAACTTGAAGCTCTAGGCCTATATACTAGTAGAATGGCAGGATATCTACAAATCTCAAAGTATCTAGAACACATACTTGAAACCGAGACCTCGATCATCCTCCATGCCATTGCTCTCCAGGCCCTCAGCCAACATGCGCTCCTTCTGACGCATGCGATACTTCAAGAGCGCATACAGAAGTCCGATGCATAGCAGAGCAATGACCTCTCCACCGAGGGAAATGGCATTTCCCATGATATATCGCGGGGCGTCGCTAATGGGATAGATCTGGGAAGCGGCCAGTCCAGACGCGTTTCCAATCGAGATGAGCATGGAGATTGCCACAGATCGCTTGTAGTCAGGCTGGATGTTGTTGGACACCCATCTGTAGAGATGTTAGTATCAAGATCTTGTTGTATTGAGAAGATTACGTACGTGACAAGCACAGTGTTGAAAGAGTAGACGCCGGCGCCCACGAGGAACATGGCAAAGAAGCCCACCCCCTTGTGGCCAGTTCCGACGGCAATGGCGTATCCCGTGATGACCAAAAGAGGAGAATGGATAAGGCAGATCGCTCGGCGGTTAAGTCTGTCAGAGACAAAGGTCGTGATACCTACAAAAATAGAGGCGAGGACGTATACGGGGATACTAAGGTAATTCGCCTGGAGGGAAGTGTAACTATCATCTCGTCAGCATACGGACGGGGCGGGTGGGAGACAAGCACTAACTCAAGACCCTTGAGTAGGGTGGGAAGGAAAGTACCAAAGCCAAAAAGGGCGATGGATGAACAGAATAGGGCGCAAGACGAGAGATAGACCATGGGATCAGTGAGTGCCATGACGACCTGCTTCCATGAAAACTTCTCAGTCTCCTTGAAGGGATGGTTCCGCTCCTTGATGACCAGCATGGTCGACTTTTCCTCGGGCTTGAGGAACCACGCCGTTTCGGGAGATGTAGGAAGGCTGACCCAGCATGCGATACCAATGAGTAGTGAGATGGCACCCTCAATGATGAAAAGCCACCTCCAAGCCGATAACCCGTGGCGTGCGCCCATAGACTGAATTCCATAGGCAATCAAACCACCAAGCGCCCCGGACAGTGCGATGGAGATGTACAGAACGGCGACACGTTTGCCTTGATTCGCCGGGGGGTAGATCTGAGAGATGGTAAAGGTGAGGGCCGGGAAGAGGCCAGCTTCAAAGAAACCGAGAAGTACGCGGCAGGCAATAACCTGGCCGTAGTTGTGAACGAAACCGGTACCGATGGTGATGGCACTCCAACTGACGATGGCAATGGCGAGGACGCGGCCTGGACCAAATCTCTTTACGGCGACGACCCAAGGCGTTTCGAATATGACGTACGAGATATAAAAGTACATGGAGACGTCGTTGAATTGGGTGCCGTGCATTCCAGTGTCATCCTCAAAGCCAAAGACACGGGCGTTTCCTGGAGTCTGTGAGTACAGTACATCAGACACAGCTCGACGATAGTTACCAATGTTTGTTCGATCAAGGTATGCAAAAAGGACAAGAATGGCCATCTGAGGCATGACAAACTTGTCAAACTTTGACAGGACGCGCTGCTCCTGGGCGTTGTTGAGCTCCATCGTCTCGCCATCATGCTCTCGGGGGAGCTGGAGCTCCAACTCCTTCTCAGAGGTTGCCATTTTGAAGACTTCCCGGTTGTCGGTGTCTGTGATGAAGAGGCAGGTCTGAAGTCAAGCGGAAGTCGATCGCCTCTTTAAGCATTGCGGGAATAGGATGGAATACTATCCCTGTGGGCCACCATTCCTAGGCTGGTTATCGGTGGACCAAAGGGCGCAGATCTAGCCTACCTACGGTAGGTAATCAGCCGACGGCGGAGTTTCCCCATGATTCAGTGCAACCTGGGGATTGGGTTCGAGTGGGACATCAGCGGGGACCCTATGATAACATAGTCATCGTCCGTTGGCTGGTTCAGTTCACGTATCAGAGAGCGGTCCATTTCTCCTGTAGGTAATTACAACTTACGGCCGATAAAAAGATAGAGACAGTTGAACGGTATTGTTGAGCTAACATGGCCGACGGGAGATGACTCGCAAGTCCATCATCCAGCTTATGCTCGCCCGCCGCCACTGATCGCTTAACCTCAAGCTCATCCTATCCACCTCAAACTGCCGGCTAGCCATTCCGTCGCCGGGGAACCTGCAAACTTGTACGTAATACCCCGTAACCCCGCAAGATTTGCCTTGCCCTTCCCCAGGAAATACCATCATGCATCTCCAATGGCCGCTTCACTTGATCATGCATGACCCGGCTACCGAGGCGTCGGGTGGGCTGACCGACCAGCCAGCCTCTCCGCCGACGGCCGACGGGCGATAGCGGCCATCTGGACCCACTTCTCTCCGCCGTCGGGATCCGGGGTCAGCAATCTGAGTTACGTTACGGCCGGCGGATCTTGGTCAAAAGACGTCGTCCATCGGCTGCGGTTGGATACCGAACGGTTCTATTTAGACGTGCTATCTGCTGGATCGAGTACTAGGGTTGTCTCATTATCATTCCTCCACTACTATTTGACTCCTTACCGACCTGAGTCTACTATTCCAAAGTCTGCTTAGAACTTGACAAGGGTCTTCACCACACACATCTTCACTATGGGTTCACTCAGTAATCTACCTCCCTTCAAGGTCAGCGAGGCTCGTCTGGCTCAGTCACTGCACGAGAGCTGCCAATATGGCGCTGCACACAGATGGGGAAAGTGAGTTATGCTGCCCTCGCCTACGCTCGTTCACCTAGTGCTGACTTCGGCTAGGGCCTCCACCGAGACCGGCATGGCTCGACTGAGCCTTGAAGACTCGGACAAGCAAGTCAGGGACTGGTTCATGACTTATGCAAAGTCTCTTGGCTGCAAGACCTTTTACGACCAGATGGGTAACCTATTTGCTATTCGACCTGGCAAGAACAATGATGTTCCGCCCATCATGATGGGTTCTCACTTGGACACTCAACCTACCGGTGGCCGTTATGACGGAATCTTGGGCGTAGTATCTGGCCTTGAGGTCCTCCGTACTCTGAATGACAACAGGTGGGAGACTGAAGGACCCGTCGGCGTGGTTAATTGGACAAAGTATGCATTTCACTAGTCTCCATCCAAGTTTACTTACTAAAGATCTTCGCAGTGAGGAGGGCGCTCGATTCCCCAAGATGGCTGTCTCATCGGGTGTTTGGGCCGATGTGATTCCCCTCCAGACCGCATGGGACCTGAAGGAGGTCCTGAGCTTAGCCACTGATGGAAACCCCAAGTCGATGAAGGAGGAGCTTGACAGGATAGGATACACAGGCGAGCACGCGGCTTCGTATCGCTCGAATCCATTCGCAGCGCACTTTGAGCTCCACATCGAGCAAGGGCCCATCCTAGAAGACGAAGGTCTCAAGATCGGCGTTGTCCATGGCGTCCAGGCTTTCAAGTGGTTCAACATCACCGTCAAGGGCAGGGACAGCCACGCAGGCACAACCCCTCTATACGCCCGCAAGGATCCTGTCCTCTGCGCAGCCAAGATGCTCGTCGCCGCCAACGCCATCGCCAAGCGCTTCGACGGCCTTGCAACTACCGGAATCTTCACCACCGACCCCGGAACCGTCAACACAATGTCCCACACCGTCACCTTCACCCTCGACGTGCGCCATGTCAAGGACGACACCCTGGCCGACATGGTCAAGGAGTGTGAGGCCGAGTTCCTCCGCATCTCGCGCGACGACAGCGAGAAGGGCTGCGAGGTCGAGTGGGAGCTTCTGGTTGATAGCCCTGCCGTTCAATTCAGCAAGGAGTGCATTTCTGTCGTTGAGGAGAGCGCTGCTGATGTATGCTCAACGCTACCTCAGCTTGCTTCAGGGGAGAAGCTGTACAAGCCCATGATCAGCGGAGCTGGTCACGACAGCTGTTACACGAGCGTGCGATGTCCTACGAGCATGATCTTTACGCCCACTCGCTCAGGAATCAGCCACAACCCCACGGAATACTGTTCTGCAGAGGACTGGTAAGTTTATCGATGAGTCTTGGTATGAACGTTTGCTAACTTTGACACAGCGCTCTTGGCGCGAGTGTCCTACTCGGCGCTGTCTTGAGATATGACCAGGTTCGGGCGAAACGAGGAGACTTTAATTAAATTTATATGTGTATTGTATTGTATGAAAAGATTATTTATGTTACAACATATGAGATTGCCTTCCTATTCCTACTGTGCTTGTCTCTACGCTGCATGTCTTTGAGAGCTCAGGATGTTTGATGCATAGATGTGCGATAATCAGCCATCATTAGAGAACCTTCATGTATGAATTCGTTTGTAGTGTATATCTTATATCTCTGGCCCCTTGGGAAGCGAAAGATCCATCCTAACAGTCCACAGATGCAAGTTCGTCTCCCGAAAGGGCCTTGCCGCTTCCCTTGTCACCACACCGAGCACTTTACCCGAGATGCAAACTACTTGAACATTAATTTGGGAAAGATATTGGTCTATGTGATATGTTGAAACTCAACGTATCTCGAGGTCGAAATTTGCATGAGCCTAAGAAGACTCTGAAGTATAAGTCGGTACCTAGACGCATCAAGTAAACTACCCAACAGAAGCATAACTGACAAGATTGCGTGTTCGCTTGTAATGACTACCTAGGTAATGATAACCATGCATGAAATTTCTGACATGGATGTTCCCGCTATATTGGCGGATATCATTGATGGTTGACATTACGGAGTATTCCAAATTTCCAATGTTTGTTAGTGTTTGGTTGCGTTGCATCCTGGCTTTTTACAATGGAGCGCAGATAAAGCCGAGTCTTGCCGGGATGGATCATGTGATTAGGATCACGTGCATGGACTGAGCGAGCGAACCTCCGAGTCGGAAATATCGATATCGACAGACTGACTACAAGGAAGCTTGATTATGCGGGGGTCTGAAGAAAAGGATCAACGCCTACATTAGTAATGGACCAATATGATACCCAGCTCAATACCACGCCCCCGTCACAACCACAACCCAACGCTCGTGCCGTCGCAGGGTCGCGGCGATACCGCTCCAAGTCGCAACGGCCATGCGACCTGTGTCGCGCTCGCAAGGTGCTCTGCAACATCCCGGAGCCCGGAAAACCATGCCAACTCTGTGAGCGAACATCGCGACTGTGCACTTTTGTAGGCAATCCGGGCAAGAAGCAACGCGAGAGAGCTTCTCGAGCCCAGAGCGGGGGCACGCCTCCGGTGGTCCCTCCGGTGGCTCCCTCGTTTACCGACACTCTCCAACCCTCAGAGCAGCCGGTTGCCCAGCAGGATGACAGTAGACACCAGGAAATGCTGGGGATAGCAGGTACTAAAAGATGATTAACATGGCTACTCTCCACTAACCTGAGCTCAGGTGGACATGTCCAAGGTGGCGACCAAGTCGCAGGCGAGGACCTGCCTCGTCTCGAAACAATCATCTCGGATGCCATGTGGTCAAGCCATGGAGGGATGGACTGGGACCTCTCGATGAACCACACGGCGCTACCAAGTATTGAGAATGGTGACCGTGCTTTCCAATTTCTTGGAGACGGCCAGTTACCGGATCTCGGACCTCTTGAGGGTGACAGCCCCTTGGAAGGTCTGCAAAACATGGAACCCATGAACCGAATGTCGACAGAAACGCCAGCGAGTACTAGTGTACCTTTGCAAAGACTCTCTCTTGATCAAAGACCCGATCACTTCACCCAGCTCGTCGGGTATTCGAATGAATCGGATCCTTTCTGTCTCGAGCACTTCCCGTACAATGACCAGGAGGAAGTCGATTTCTTCCGAGTCACCTACCGCAGGTTCTCAGCTCGCGGAGAAGTACCCGGATACCCTCCAATCCATTTCCTACAGAGTCAGACTGAGACGGCAATCGAAGCGCGCAGAGTCATTGACGAGTGCATGTCGTCAAATGACGATCGGGAGAACCTCGAGAAACTCGTCGATAAAACTGCAGGCGTTGCCCTGGTGAAACTGTATGCTATTTATCCTCTGCACTTTGATAATGCTCACACAGTCTAGATACTTTCGGTTCATCTTTGAGTCTCTACCCATCCTTTCCCGATCACTGGTGCTGCAAGATATAGAAACCTTTGTAGCAGAGGCACCTACAGGACTTCTTGCAGGCATATACGCGCTGGCATCGCCCTTCACAGCCTGGGACGAAAAGCTATGTCTTAGCAGCGCCTACTCAAAACCAAACATCGATGCTCTTTGGAAGATCTCGTACACTTGCCTTCAAAGAGAGCTACACTTCCCAAGGCTATCCACCATTCAAATCTTCATCCTACTCATCAACCACATGCCCTTCGACACAGCTGTGGTGGAGAGCCCGTTCTTCTGGTCGCTTGCCGCGTCCATGCTTGCCATGGCGCAATCGCTGGGCTTGAATGTTGACCCGACGGGATGGAACCTGCCGCCTTGGGAGATTCGACTGCGTAGACGGTTATGGTGGGCTGTTGTCGTTGAGCATACTTGGCGATCTATCACTCATGGCAGATCATCCATGCTGCATGACGACGATTGGGATGTTTCACCTCCAACTCCTGACGATTTTGTCATTGATTCAAACGTTGGCCCTCTGGATGATACTGGCCATCAAGATCCTGACTACTTTATACACATGTGCTCGTTGACAAGTATTGCAATGAGCGTATGTCGACGATTTTTGTGAGTTCTTTTATCAACACGGTAGATACTGGATGGATCAAGATGACTGACGAAGCGGATTGCCTACAGCTCTTTGCGTGCCGTGTCTCGACTACAGGCACTAGACACTCTGATCGAACAGGCCCGTGGCCCTCGCCAGAAACTACTCGACTGGTTGGAAAATCTCCCCGAATCTCTTCACATCCAGCCAGAGGCAGACGACGAGGCGACTGATGACTCGGTCAAGAGCCACGCCTCACTCTACGTCGCCTACTACACAACACATATCTTAGTTCTCCGCGCTCTCTTACGCCCCATCATAAACAGCAGCATCCACCTAGACCATCTCCAACCGTCTGTAGGAACCGTGCTACAAGCTTCCCGCGGTCTTGTGCAGACAATCATCAAGTTCATCCGCAGCCTCGACGCAAGCCACCAGTCGGCGTTTTGGCCATCGTACACGAGACACTGTCTATCGTATCCTGGACTCTTCTGTTACATGCTGTGTTCGCAGCAGGGAGAGCCGCACATGGCATCGTTCGACCAGAATCTCCTTGCCACATGGCGAAGGACTTTGCGGATGAGGGTGCAGTCGTGGCCGTTATTACGGTTTGGGACTGTTAAGGTGGATGCCCTCTACTGGAAGAAGCTCCATTAATCCGACGTGTTTCTACTGATGCTCCATTAACCTTGGGCATACGGGGACTAACCAACTCTGCGCATTACAGTGATCACGTCCATGATAGTGTCTTGATGGACTACTGTGACGCTGGCCAGCTCTGGGACCCCGTTTTCTCGGCGTACTTCTATCACATGGACCCTACCAGTTTCAAGCTGACTCGCCTGTTCACTCCCGAATCCACCTCGCCTCGCGATTCCAATCCCACCTCCTTTTTCTTTACTTTAATGGCATATGGGGCGATGCGCAATATACGGGTGACGACTCTCGCCAGAGAACAGTTCCTGTCTTTGGCTTGAAACGCTACGTCTCGGGTCCGCAAGGTCCAACCTTTAAGGGACTTGTACGAAAAGGACTATTTCCCGACAACCCCGAACCGAAGAGGTTTCTCCAGTTGGCTATCGGATTCTTGATGTCGTGGTTGGTATCCGTGCTGCCTCCGTGGATGGAGGTTCGTGGCATCTTTGACGGTGGTGGTTACATATATCATATTAATGGTAATGGGGATACGATATGGTCCAAGGTCGTATAGGATGAGGATCGATGCTGAGATACGGCTCGAAGATTACATGGAGAGAGAGGAGGTGATATTAAATTATAGCGAGGACGGTCGAAAATGACAGTGTAGTGTTTTTTGGTCGGTAGATCGGCCCAAGGCAGTTAATGTGAATAATTTTCGACACGTATTTCTTCTAGTATTAGATTCATAGTTTCCGCCTCTCCCATATGCGGCTACTTAAAACTCCCACAGTTCAAGCTCATCTACTCGTACTCCTTTACCACGGTGCTAGCAGCCCAGCCCCAGTAAGCATACTCAAAACCACTGTCACCACCGGTATCATGCCTCTCACTGATAGAGGAGCTGCACCAGCATTCTTCTCGCTTTCACCAGACGACGACGTTGCCTTCTCCCTTCCACCAGTCAATGTCGCCTTCTCCAGGTCTGAGCTTTGGTAAATCAGCGCCACAGCAGGTACTTTTGTGGCAACGTCTATATTCTCCTCTTCAACTGTAAGAGTCGTCTTGGTCCAGTACGCCGTCCCGGGTTCTTCCGTCAACTTTACCTTGGACAGATACGGTGACTCGCCGTGTTCAAAGGTTGCTGCAACATCCGTGTAGTATTTGCCATCCCAGGTGTGAATGCAGCCCTTAGTATAGCCAAGTTCGGTGATGGGTCCCATAATAGAATGGCAATTCAGATAGTTGTCACCGGTATAACCGCTACAAAATATTGTTAGCTTCGGGGTACAGCCTCAGAGGCGGGGTTGCCTACCTCGGGCAACAATATACAAGGGTCTCCGAGTCTTCCAACACTGAGGTCCAAACCGAGGTGAGAGGTAGTAGCACCGGCACCGTGATGTTCCAATCGGGCTGTGCCGTAAGCATCCCCTTTGTTGGAGTTCCCTTGCTTTTAGCATATTCTCCCGCTGTAGTCCATCCTTTAGGACAGACAAGACCCGGAGAGTAATAAGGAAAGAACTCTTGCTGCCAAGTGTAGTAGTGTTCTTTGGCCAGCTTGTCATAGGCGTCGCCAGAGGGGATGCATTTTCCGTAATCGCCAGGGACGCATGAGGGGTAGCCCCATGCCCCGGGGATCCAGGGTAAATCTCCCTGTATAAACTGGATGTTCTCTGTGGCCGTAGCACATTCTGCCGGGGCAGTGTAGGTTGTGGTCAAGGGCCCGAGGTTGGTGATGGTGAAACCCAAGTATTCGGTTGTGGTGGGCATGTTGGATGATTGATGGTGGAGAAGTTGAATAACGTTAATTGGGGGATGATGGAGTCTTAAGCTTAAAACAAGGAGGCCCAAGCGGCACAGCAGATGTGTTGACAGGGTGCTGGATGCCACACAAAGTCTCATGATCTCTACGCTAGGCTGTCCCCTGTTTTCGTATTTTTTAGCCGATGCTACATCGATACCCTGCGAGATGATGCCCATTCAATGAGGCTAGGCAACTTGATCTTTATGTCAATGCAACTAAGTACAGGGTCTGGTTCAGCTGCCAAGACACGGCGACAACCAACACAGTCCTGCTGCTTTTTCAACATGTTTTCAACCCAACCTGGGATCACAAAATTGTTCATTTTTGGCATTCCAATCACGCTTCGAACCCGGTGGTGAGCCTTACTATATGTATCTCTCTCGCCTTTCCATCTCCAAAGAGGGCTATCGTTTGCCATATATACCTTCATGCCGCCCCAACTTTTCTTCATCCATGTCCTCTCGGTTTCAATCTTGTCCCACATACTCCATAATTACCTTATAAGGAACGTTTGTTTTCTGCAACCCCCTCCGTGAACATCCAGCGCATGCTCGCTTGTCACCTTGATAACACCTATCCTCTCCCAATAGTCACCTACCTTGACAACAGCAAGTAGGACCGGCCTCTTGGTCTTATCGACTTCATTGCCGAGCACGATGGCTGGCAAACGCCCCTTAGCCAGCCGGCGTTCAAAGTCGGCGTCCTGTTCGGGGTCTTTGCACAACTTGATGGAGCCTTCGAGTGCATCATGGCCATTGTATAAGATGACGTACGGCATGCACCCTGCGGGACAGCGGATGTCAACATCAACAGTGCTGCCTGTCATCTCCAGAATATAATCCTGAGGCAGACCTCCTCTCTCTTTCGGCCCCATAGCCTCAAACTCAGCCCATGATAGAGTTTCAGATGGGTCATTTCGGGGCACCATGGACACCTCAATGGCCCAGCCGAGCTTGAAAGAAACTGCAGAAGTATGGAGCTTGGATGCTTTCCCCTTCCAACCTGTCCAAGACCAACTCGGAAACCCCTCTCGTCGAGTGCCACTTTCTACCTCCCAGCAAAGGCCGGCAGCAAACGCCTCCAGGAGAGTTGGGTTGTCAGTCTCATCGGACCTTTCAAGGGCAATGGGAACACCACACAAGTGACGCACGGGAAACTCGCCTCGGGCGGCAGCTTCCATGATACCGAGCATAGCGTTGAGGATGTCATACTCGTGTGTGAGGTGGCGCTCGGTGTATTCTGAGATCTTGGACCAGATAGAGACGCTACCACCGTCATTCTTCCCGTAGTACTTGTGGGAAAAGACGCGCGTAGCCTCTTGAATGGGGTAGCGCATGGAATCAATCCCTTGTATGCGCTCAGGCACCTCGACACTCTCTCGAGCCAACATGTCCCCACACTCGTACCAGACCTCCTGCTCGGTGAAGACCAGGCGGCGACGGGATAGCACACCCTCTTGAAAGGTCCAGCCGCGAGTCCACCAGACAGAGTTCTTTATGTCTTTGCCCGGCTCAGAGGGCATGGCTGCCAACGTGTGACCTTGAATCCTAACACAGGGTTGTTGCTGGCGATCGCGGCTCACCCCTGGCAGCCCAAAGGTCGAATCCTTACCCGCGGCAGCGACGATAGTGACTTGAGCGTTTGCATAGACAGCATCCATTTCCAGAAGCTGCTTTCTGCGGACCTCCTTGTCTTGGTTAGTGATGCAATGTCGGTCGACCCAAAGATACCTATATCCTAGCGCCTGGGTGGCCAGAATAGCGTCCTCGACGACACGCTCTGCCTTTTCAACAGAGACATGGTCCACGGTGGTTGGTTCGCAAGCCGAAGAGCCCCAGACGTAGCTAAGGGCCACGAACTGGTCCATGACTGACTGTCTGTCGACAATCTCTCTGGTTGTGCAGTCAATGAGCCGAAACGAGGAGGTTATTGGCCGACGGTTACTAGGGTTGCATCGCTCCCCATGGTGTGCTGCGCAGAAGGCGATCCATTCACGAGCTCGACCAAAGTCGGCTTGGTCTAATTGTGGTTGATGAATAGCGAGGGAACGGAGGCGGCGGCGATCGTTGGACCCAACACGACTGACAAAGCGGTGAGGCAAAAAGTACGGGTGGCCATGTGCTCTCATGGTTAACTCGAAGTCACCAGAGCCAGTCCGGTTCTCAATGCCGAGAATCACGGTGTCGACCCAGTTGGACGTGAAGTAGTGCTCGACTGTCTTCCTGTCCCACGATAGCCACGTAGTGGTGCTTGAGTAGACGCGTAGCTCGCAATTCTCGCTGTCCCCAGGGGGACGAACCGCAGCTAGCAGCTTGCACATGGCGCATGGCCGAGATTCCCAGCTCTTGTCGACCTTGCCTAGGTACGCCACACTGCGGTACCCATAACGCGGGGCGCCTGAGAAGACCTGGTCGAGATCAAGGGCCTTGCATTGAGGGCAAAGTCCCTCCCCGTCCTTACCCTCGTCACCGCTGACGACTTCATCCCGAGTCTGCGAATCCCCGTCGCTGTCTCTTTGCGCCTCGGCCTTCCCCTCAAATGCCGGCCCGTCAACCTCCACGGTGAATATGCCTATACCATGCTGTTTCTCATCTTCGTGCTTGTCGAGAGAAACTTTCTGTTCATTCATCCCTTTTTCTCTGGCGCCGACCGACCGTAACTGTCCCACAACCACCTCATGGCCCCTCTTCAGTGCTAGTTCAAGTATTGTGCGACCATCTAGGTCCTCATGGTTGACATCAACCCTCCCAAGCAAGACCTCGACCAGGTCACTCGCCTCATCATCTTGAACGGCCCAAAATAGCGGCGTCCAGCCCTTCTCGTCCTCAGCGTTTGGGTCCACACCTTTGACATCGAGGAGCCTCTTGATGACGGCCGAAGCCTTCGTTGATCTTGGCTGCACCGCCCAAGATAAGGGCGTGCGCCCCGTCTTGTCCCTCGCGTCCACGATGACTCCCTTGGTCGACAGTAACTTGTCCATTATCTGAAGTTGCCCCCGTTCGGCGGCAAGGGAGAGCGGCGTACGTCCTTTAAGGTCTTCGCAGTTGACATTGGCAACGCCTGCACCTAGCAGCGCAGAAACGCAGCGCAGCCTTCTCCCGCTCACATCTTGGGCATTAGAGTCGTCCCAGCTATCCTTGGCCAACAGCGACGCCTCCTGCGGTGATATGGTTAAGGCGTGGTGCAATGGTGTCTGCCCATGGCTGCACCTGGCATTGATATCGATGCCTCCCATATCCAGCAACATATCAAGCACCTGCGCACTCTTTCCCTCCGCCGCCTTGCACAAGGCGGTGTGACCATCGGCATTTCTTTCTTGGGCATCTACCCCATCACAGGAAATGAGCACCCGCACAAGCTCTGCCATCCCTCGCCCAGCAGCATAAGAGAGAAGTGTATCACCCTTGTAAAATCGGGCCAGATTTGGATCAGCCCCTTTCCCGAGCAAGAAAATGGCCAAGTCTTGTTTCCCCTCGTCCACGGCCCAAGACAGTGCTGTTCGGCCTTGCTTATCCATAGCATTGATTTCGACTTGTTCATGGTCCAGAAGTATTCTCAAGCAAGGAAAATCATCCTCAAAACGCCGGGTGGCATACATCAGCGGCGTCCGACCCGAATCATCACGAGAGTTGATATCAACGCGGCCCGAATTTAGTAGGCACCGTATCACGCCACAGTGATCCTGGGCAATTCCGTAGTTTGATGGCAAACGGTGGCCATCCCATGGCGAAAGGGCAGCCAGTGATAGGGGGGCGCGTCCTTCGCCGTCTCCCAAATCTGCGTTGACACCATCCGTAGCAAGAAGAAGCTCCACCATGGATAGATAACCTTGCTCAGCTGCCAAACCAAGCAGTGTAAGACCGTTATTAGCCCTAGCTTTCGTATCCACGCCCTTTGCAAGTAACAGCCGCAGAATCTCGATCTGGCCGTGACATGCTGCCAATAATGCAGGAGTATATCCGTCCTTATCCGCAAGGTCTGGCACCACGCTGGCCTGGTCTAGCAGGAGTCTTACGATGCCCTCGTGGGCTCCATTGGATCCATTAACAGCGACATGCAACGGCGTGCGTCCCTTGTCGCTCTGGACGTTGACATCGATGTTGTGGTTCAAGAGCACCCTGGCCGTTTCCTCATGGCCGTTCCATACAGCCAAGTGCAAAAACATTTCATCATCCTCGTCCGTCCTGGCGGCCAATGCGATATCAGGGTTTGATAGGAGTAGTTCTACGATTTTGGTGTGCCCGCCGTACACAGCCAGGCCTAGCAGAGTGCGAGGCTTATAATACCAGTGTCCGTTTGAGGGGTTGATCCTGGCTCGCGGCTGAATGTTCGGCTGGTCTAGAAGCAGGGAGACCATCTCGTCATGGCCATTCATGGCTGCTAGAGACAATGGTGTGTGTAGACCGATGACACACGAAGTCGAGGCTGCATTCACATCTGCGCCGCACCTGGTGAGAAGAGCCACTGTGGCGGTGTGTCCTCGGTAGGCCGCAGACCATAGCGGTGTGGCCTGGTGAAAGTCCTTGAGGTTTGGATTAGCACCGTGGTCCAAGAGCATCTTGACGATGGTGGTGTGGTTTCCATTAGCAGCCAGGGCTATGGGTGTCTCGCCATGTCTGTTCCTGATGTCGACATCTATGCCCGTGACTTCGAGAATGGCCTCGACGATTTCCTCATGTCCCTTCTCCGCTGCCGTGGAAAGTGCTGTGTTTCCCGACCAGTTCAATGCGTTTACCATGGCGCCTGGCTTCCTAGCAAGTGCCCGGACGAGATTGGCGATCCCAAAGTGTGCTGCAATGTGAAGCCCATTCATGTTATGGACGTAGTACCCCAATGGCCATTGATCAATCCTGGACGATACATCGCGACATGCTTCAATGAGTTCATTAGAGCTCAGGAACTGAAAATCCAGGCTTGATAGATCCGGGAACCTGTCAAAGGCTGTTCGCGCGTGGAACCCCCAGTACAGTGCCGCATAATCGAACAGTGGGAAGATTCGCAGCCGCATCTGTAAGCCACTTTGGTGGAAATAGGAGCTGTCACAAAAGTAGGGCAGAGACAGATACGCCATGCAGGTGGCTGCCGTCTGTTTTTCCCCTTCTGGGAACCATAGCTCGCAGGTCCGTTCGAGGTATTCATGGGCGGTGCGGTGAACAAGTCGCACGGCGATGCGGTCCAGTCTCACGGTAGTGTGCCAGATCTGCCGCATTGTGGCAACCTCGTTGCTGTCAAAAGCCTCGTCTAGGTCGTCAATTTCGCCAAGCTCATCTCGCTCCTTGCTTCCAACAGTGACTAGCATCCCTGAGCACGCGGCGAGGATGGTCTGAAGGGATGGCATGGAGTCCCAGTCAAGCTTGGTCTCGCCCACCTTTACTGTGAACGCATGGCATAGCTCAGCAGCAGACCACGAACACCTTGCCTGTAGTATGTAGGACAGGGCTCGCTTGGCAAGACTAGCCCGGTCCAAGGCTTGGCTTCCGATTCGCTGCATTGCAGCTTCGTACAGAGCGTCGTGATGAGCCAAGGGCGAATCTCTCTCTACCCCTGCAAGAGCTGTTCGAACATCTTCGGCCGACGACACAGCAGCCAGGGACTTGAGTTGTAGACCTGCGGCGAGGAAGCTGGAAGCCATTTGAGGTTAGCTGGATGAATTTACCTGACACAGGGCATATAGGTATATCACACAACTCACCTGCCGGGGGCGGCCTTGATTATGGTATCTTTGACCTTCCTCTTAAGGATATGGTCTTCTCTAACAAAAGCTGGCAGCTCATCCAAACTGTGTTCCAAATACGAGCGCACATCTTCGTGATCGGCTCGAATTTCTATCGAAGGCATATTGGAAAACATGTGCTGTACATCGGAATCGGAATCGGACGTGGCAAAAAGGTGGACTTTGTTGTCGGCCTGTAGACTGAATATCTCTTTGAGAAGTCCGGTTCTTTCCTCTGCCGCGCATTCATCCAGGCCATCTATGACGAAGAACACACGATCGTACCTCGGAATGACCTCCTTGAAAGATTCCACGATCTTATATAGCCCCGGAGAACTATTATATCCTGTAGACATGCGTTCTTTGCCGTGAGAAATCCGGGTTGGGAACTGGCGGCGAGGTCGGCAAGGAAGCAGCTGCTCCAAAAGGACAAGCAGAAGATTCATGGTCGACTGTTGCCCCGGACAGTCGCAATTGTAGAAACAGTACAAGTATGCGATGCCTACATTCGAATCGGATCCCTGCGGGAAGCGACGACCAAGGTCCTGAACTACCGCAGATGTGAGGATTGTCTTCCCTGCACCTGCTGGGCCTGGACAGAAAAGCGTGCGAAGGTCTTGTGCTTGCCCATCAGGATGCAAACCTAGGGTTGCATGGATCCATTCCTGGTATGTATCAGAGTCCAGAAACCACTGAAGTGTTCCAGGATGGCGTGTCTCGGCGAACTCTGCTTGATGATCGTCGTAGGCGACGGGGATGAGCCACTCCAAGAGCTCCTCGTGGACTTGATTGTCACCCTTTGGCCCCCCGGGGGAAGAGGAGAATGGATCAGCCTCCTCCATGCCGAACATGTTTGTGAGGTTGGATAGACTGGTGAAAAATGGGCGCGAGACGGCCTCGAACAACTGCCTTGTTGGTGGTGCAGGAAATCTTGGTTTCCTTCGCGATAGGTACTGGTATCGACTGTTCTCTCTCCGATGAGAGCCTCTTCACGGTTCTTGTGCGGCAATATATTGAGTGTCAAGTGTTTTCAGCAAATGAAATAGTAAGTTTGAGAGTTGATTGCTCTCCAAAGGTTCGTTATACGTGTAGTCGCGTGAGATACATCCAGAGTCGATGGAAGGACATCTGAGGTGAAATGGTGAAATTCCTCCCCCTCGTCCCCATGCGCCAATAATAGGCAGCCACGTCAGGCGCAGAAGTTGATGCCATTTTTCAGCCTCAGTCAGGCTTCTTGACTTGCAGCGAGGGTGAGAGGGTACACGTGCCCACTATCGCACATAATACAGTACAGTACGCCTTCGCCTTTAGGCTTTCTTATTTCGCTCGGTTTAATAAGAAAATTAGATTTATAAATTATAAAAGATATTAATATTAGCCTAGTAATAGTAGTAGTTTATATATAATGGAACCGCCCTTTTTAAGCTTAATAATCTCCCGAGAACCGTCCTTGGGCTCAACCTCTACACCAGTGACGACAGGCCCCTTGCGGACAGCACGGAGAACCATGGCGTTGAGGGTAGTTCGACATATCGTTACCTAACCTGGCATCCTAACTTATATCTTCACAATCAGCGATGTAAACCTCGCTTCACATGGCTAAATCTGGTAGCGTTTTGAGGGCGGTTGATGGCGTCCCGCAATGCCGTAGTCCATAATAGGAAGTTTAACACGGCTCGCCTCTAACTCCACGTCTCAATCCCGAGATAATAGGTGCCACGGCAACGACTCCGGATTACATTGCCCAAATTGGTAGAGCTCTCGAATATAACTGGTCGGATTTTTAAACTTATAATTAACGACGCCCTGCCATCTTTTACCTGTTTTTCTTCTATTAATATCCGGCGTCCTCAGGGCCTTTTGGACCTTTTATCAAGGGCCATCTATTCCCCACCAACACCCAGACACTCCACCAACCAAGATCAGGGCGAAGTTGAGCAGGAGACTCAAGATCAAGCCAAACACTTCTTTTCTTCTTTTTTCCTTCTTTATTTTCTCCAAAGGGTCGTTCTTCTGAACCTTCAAGAAACGGTGAACGCGCCTGGCTTGCACCCGCATAATTGTGACTTAATCTATCCCACCAGTTTTGGATATGCATGACGACATCCATCCTCGAATCTCCCGACTACAGACTTGAAGACAACATATATTCTACAAGAGCCTATTACTTGAGGTCTATGATGGCATGGGTGCACCCTCGAGCATGCTACTGTTTGCGCCGCGGGGGGAAGAGGATGTAGCCCTGCCATGGAGGACCACACTAACAGCCGCCACGATGCGGCAACACTAGAACATCAGAAGCCCCTCGACAATAGACAACATGGTACCCTTTGGTTGGGGCCACCCTACATGACAAATGGAACTCAAGTTCTTATCAACTGGGAACGTCTCACCTCATGCCCCCAAGGGCATTGCCATCTCAGAACCGCATCTCGACAGGGAACATTTTTCCGTGCTATACTGAAAATAATCTTCCCTTGGAGTGGACACATTAGCTTTTTAACTACAAACTCGAATCAACCGGTCAACATCCGAGATGGAGGCACCAAGATCGGGCTGCTCCGACATCAGCAAGCCGAGCATGGGGAAAAGCATCGTTATCACGTCAATGTCTACCTATTATGTTCCGCCTGAGGAGCCATTTGACCTACAGTTGGTTTTGGTCAAGATAAGGTGCCGTGAGAACCTATCTAGGCTGTCGTCTGAGCTCGGCTTCACGGATGCACACTCAAGCTTTACGAGTTGATGTTACAACAGGCCATCTTCGTCGCCGATATTGACTATGATACGAACCACCGAGATAACGAGTGCACGCTCCTTATGCCCCGAGTATGCCACGATGCGAGTTATCGGCCAACAATCACGACTTCTCGATGCCGACTCGGTTCTTCGGCACACCCGAATCGCCCCAGAGACAGACAGTCGATATCTCAGAAGGCGTCTTTTAGCATCCAAAGATAACACGTCTCCCCTTTAATAATTTATCTTCAAAGGATAAGACTTCACGGGAAAAGCTTTACCGCATCCGAATATTAACAACCGCAGATCTGGTTGTAATTTCCAGATTCGCTATGTTATGGAAGATTAACGAGAAACAAAAGCCTTTAGTTCTCTGCCCAGCCCGTTCCAACAAAGTGCCGTCCTAGTCAGAAGCCAATCGCACGAATCATACACCCCTCGCCTCGTGTCAGCTGGCGTCAGGAGCGAGAGTGGGAGACTAACTCGAATGAGTAATTTTAGACTGAAATTTCTATTTCTACCAAAATGGCGGGTCCTAGACGCGGGGGTGTTTTGACTTTTTCCCCCATGAGTCTCTGACTCTGACTTACACGGGTCCAGTCTGGAACACGATCGCCACTCGCTGCGGGCGCTGGAGGTGTTGAAATCTGGGGTAATGCCATCTTATTACGTGAATGATTCTAACGGGGAGGCTTGGTTTGGATCGGATCGCGGCTTGTGTTTGGTGGATGTAGGTGAGCTAGTCATGTTGCAGGACCTTACCCCAGGTTTTGCCAGCCCCCATGCAGTATCAGATACCGCCCCTTCACGTCATACTCGATTCTCGGTCGGTTGTTTGATTCCGTTGGTTAGGGGCATTCTGGTAAGGTATACTGTAGCCTCCGAGGCATGTCACTCCGTGAGGGGATCTGAGATTGTCTGCTGGCAACATATGTAAATCCAGCACCTCGCCTCGACCTTGAACTCTATTTCTACCTACTTCTCGGTATATAAAAACTCCAATGCTCTCTCCACCAAGACATCCCTACTGCCAAGTATAGACCAACAATACAGTCCAAGCTCCACTACGGCCAAGTGTCCACCATGTCCGGTCCTTCACATAGTCACTCGGCCGAGGGCCACCTCCGACCCCGGCTATCCAAATTAACCATGGTGGCAATGACATTTGCCATCCTAAAGTAGGTTAAAGGACAGAGAATACAATCTAAAGATGCTAATGTAGATGGTCCAGTACGTGGATCTGCCTCGGCGGTTCAATAGGTATCGTGATGCCATCAGGTGGCTCCGTGGCATTCTTGTACGGATTCATCTTCTGCGTCATCTGTAATTTTGCCATGGCGTCTAGCTTGGGAGAGCTTGCTGCTCTGTGGCCCACGGCTGGTGGCCAATATCATTTTGTCTACATGTTGTGTCCAGAAAAGTGGCGGAAGCTATTGGTAAGACGGCTTGAATCCGGACTCTAGGTCGTCTGCTAATGACCACCAACAGAGCTTCTGGGCCGGCTGGATTAATATTGCCGGTTGGCTCACTTTGGTGACAACTGAAGGATATTTTGCAGGTAAGTCGAGTCTTGCTGATGTTTAGGTGGGCCAACTGACGGGGGGCATAGCACAGTTCATCTCGGCAGCCAGCGTCGTAGCCTCGAACGGACGATACGTTGCCGAAGCTTGGAAAACATACCTCATCTTCATGGCCATTCTGACCTTCTCTACCGTCTCGATGATTACATGCAACAAGATCCTCGGCGCATGGAATAATATGGCACTCTACTGGTCCATCTTGAGTGTCATCATTCTCAGCATCGTTCTTCTCACGACTTCAGACAAGACCAACGCCGAATTTGTGTTTACAACCTTCGAGAATGAAACGGGGTGGACAGACGGAGTGGCCTGGATTTTGGGTCTTCTTCAATCTGCCCTGTCTTTGATCGGGTTCGATGCCGTACTCCACATGACGGAAGAGATGCCGGACCCATCTCACGACGCTCCCCTGGCTATGGTGTACGCTGTTGGTGTCGGGGGAACCACGTAAGTCAGGCTATCAATTGCGTCGAGTCTTGAATTAACATTTGTAGGGGAACTGTCTTCATCCTCGTCCTTCTCTTCTGCCTCACCGACCTCCAAGCGATCGTAACGACGTCGACCGGAATGCCCATCATCGAACTCATCCTACAAGCAACTGGAAGCCGAGCGGGGACCTGTTTCATCAGCCTGATGCTGGCGATATGCTTCATCCACGGAACCAACGGGTCTGTCACGAGCGCGAGTCGGTTGCTATACGCGATGGCCCGAGACAAGGGCATCGTTTTCCACGACTATTTCAGCCACATTAGTCCAAGGCTTGAAGTTCCCGTTCGGACAATTATGCTGTCTTTCGTCTTCAATGCCTTCTTTGGGCTACTATATCTGGGACCAACGGTGGCATTTAACGCGTTTATCGCGTCCTGCACCATCTTTCTGAACGCGTCTTACGCGTTCCCACTTCTAGTGATCATCATCCGGGGAAGAAAGGTATTGACGAAATTCCAAACATCTGAGACACCATGGAGACTTGGTGAACGTCGTGGACTGGTTCTCAACTGGATTTCTGTCTTGTATGTTGGAGTAACGTCGGTGGTAAGTACCCACAGCAAGGAAGCATTGGACGCATTTCTTGGTTTTTACTGACGTGGTGATTTCAGTTCTTCTGCTTCCCACCTGCTCTACCTGTCACTGCAAGCTCGATGAGTATGTCGTCCATCCCGATCAAGGTTTTGTATTTACTAATTCGCTGCATCTAGATTACGTCTCGGTGGTGATTGGAATCTTTGTCGTGCTGCTTACCCTATACTGGCTGATTTACGGGAAAACATTTGAAGGCCCAGTGAGTAACCCGTTATCTGATTAGAACTAGAGGAAAATACTAATGAATGATCTTTTGATAGAAGCTCGATGTTATCATGGGAGAAAGGCCGGATTTCTTTAAGGCGTCGGATGAGGTTGGTGGTGGGGAGGAGAAGAAGATTGAGAGCCGGACAGGATAAGGAAGCATATTGTGCGACAGGATATCGATCATTCATTAAATCATCAATAGCCTTGGCGATGGCTAGAATAACCCATTCTAGCATCTCCGCTGTGACAAGTCCAAACCATGATCCACGTGAACGTCAAGAAGCGGAGAAGTAACATCGTTGAATGACCATATACCAACCTCTCATTGGCGCCATTCTCCCGGAATCGGTATCAGTTTATCAGGACGTCATGCTGATTTGTCAATCTCAACCGGAGTCCCAAGTCCGTTATCCCGGGATTGTAGCCGGGGTTTCCGCGCCACTAAACCGGTATCGTCCAGCTACCATCCAATCTTGCGGGGAAAGGGATCCTCGCTTTTGTTCCTCCCTCCTTCTGGAGACTCCGCCATTCTCTCCTCTCGGACCTCGTACGTTCCTGTCTCTATCTTGCTCATTTGTGCTCGTCTTTGCGACATGGCCACTCCCGTCTCGGAGAAGACCCCGGCTGCCAAGCGGAACCTCCCCTTGCGGTCCCGGTCGGGCTGTCTGACCTGTAGGACCAAGCACGTAAGATAACGCCCTTGCAGACACAGCTCCAATGGAGTTTATCGCTGACGTACGTACCACAGCTCAAATGCGATGAGGCAAAACCCAACTGTCAGCTTTGCATCTCTCGTGGTATTAAATGCGGTGGGTATAACCGTGGCCTCAAGTGGTCTACCAAGCACGAGAAGCACACCGAGCTGGCGGATCATGACGTCCAACTGTCGCCAAAGCCACAGATTAGTGCTGCAGCTCCCAAGAGACGTCGCGGTCGACCGAGACGGAAGCCACTGCCTGGAGAGACGTCATCTGTAGCTTCAGGCTCTGCCGTCGCTTCAAACCCCGGCGACACCAATTGGGGTTTATTTTCCGAGTTTGCTTTTGAGAAGACGAACCCGCCTGTGGAGGAGAACGACAATGCTCAGCTTCTTGATCCACCGGCAAATGTTCTTTGCGACGACTTCTCTCCCCCATTCGATCTTGACGTCCCTATCGGTGCTGTTGACAGTCTGCAATGGACTCCGGACACGTTGGATTTGACGACCAGCATAGATGGCTATTCTGATGGCGGCACCGAGCTCTCTCTATTCCCCATGCAGCAAAGTTACAGCCCAGTCTTTATCCCACCTGCAGTATCCGACGTCCCATCATCACTGGTTGAGTTTTGGTTCAAAGATGTCTGCTCTCTGTGGTCGCAGTATGATTCTCCAACAAACTCCAACCGGACATTGGCTACCGCTCTCTGGTCATCTTCCGAAGCCGTCTCTACTAGCCTCCAAAGCATGTCATCAGCCTACCTCTCGTCAAAGCTACCACACATGAAGAAGACGTCAATATTGATGATGAGCACAGCTACAAAGGCTATCGAGAACGAGCTCCAGGTTGTCAAGTCGTCCCCGCGCCTTGATGTTGTCCCGTTGGGTTTGATCTATGGACTTTTTTGTATAGGGACTAGCATCTGCTGGCTGAATGCAACGCAGCTGGGTATACCATTTTTGAAGGAGGCCAAGGCTCTCTTATATCGAATAAACCGACAAAAGCGGAGCCTAACAGAAGATGAACGACGGCTATTACGAATTTTCAATAAGAGCTGGACATACTGCGAACTGCTCCTGTCAGTCGTTTCTGACACGAACCCCTACAACATGTACGAGCTGGACGAGGTCGATGATGTCGGCGCCGATGAGTATCCTACTGCTGAGCCGGCTCCTCCAATTGTGGACGACATACCGCATCCTTGGACAGGCGTCTCAAATACCGTCTCGCGGCTGTTTACGAAAACGATGAGGCTTTGTCGCAACTATCGCTATCACCTTACGCATCCCGGTCTAATGGCTATGCGTGATCACACGACTGCGTTGAAGCTCATCGAAGAGGCGAAGTCTCTAGAGGAGAAGCTACTGGGATTGGACTTTGAATCTGCGCCGACGAATAGCGAGACTGGAGATCAAAAGACGCCATGCCGACATCTTATCGATGTTGCTGAGGCATATCGACTAGCGGGGTTGATACACATCTACCAGACTTTCCCGGACCTGGTTCTGCTGAGGCTTCCTAGCCACGTTTCGGTCTTGGACAATGCTTTGATCCCATGGGAAGAATGCATCACACCATTAAGTCTCCGTCTAGTCAAATTGATCGAGCAGCTTCCCCCCGACTCGGGTAGCAAAATGACACAACCTCTTCTCTGTATCACAGCAGCCACAGGTCTCAGATTCGATTCTTCAGATTCAGGTTCTGACAAGACAGGATCTCCTCCACAACAACCCGCCCCGACCCCATCGCCATTCAACCTCGGTGCCGTCGAAGACTGCAGCATGTCGGAATATATCGGTCGTCTGATCCAATCAGACGAGGAGATTGAGCAGGTTACGACGATTACCGAATCACGGCTCAAGATTGTTGACGCACGGTGTTTTCTGCTTAATAGGCTGGATATTCTCGAAACTGTCCTTCCGCCGAGGCCGATTATTGTGGCCAAGAGCCTTGTGCAGGCTATTTGGGATGAGTATGACAAAGAACTACCCGGATTTGCATCGACGCATTGGATCGATGTCATGGAGAGGAAGAATTTGCGGTCGTTGTTTGGATAGACACTTTGCAGGAAGAACAATACCCAGACAGAGAATATCAAATCAGGCCTCCAATTATGCCCAGATGGTGGAACCATTACCACATCGAATTATCTGTGTGTGAAGAAAAGCAAACTCAATCTTCATATTGAGAATGGTATTCTCCTTAAGCTAAAGCCTAGAAAGTTAGGGGCCCTTCCGGATGATAACTGCCGCCTGCTCAGCCAAAGCGTACACCACAACCTGGAGGTTCGCGGAGATAGAGGCTGGTATCGAAGCGACCAGGGGTATGCCTGATAGCTAAACAGGATGTTATGAATTGTATTGTATTAATATTACGCTATCCTCGTCTAACTAGTCTAGACATATAGTACCTCTACGATCTAATTCACATAGGAAAAACCCTCTGGGGAAGAAAACCTTCATGTTACCTATTCTATTATTGCGTTGTGCGCGTGCCGAGCGCGGTGCTTCTGCCGTGCGGTTATATATTCGAGTCTCCACGAGTCTGGCTCAAGGGGGTGTTATGGCTTAGTGTGTTCTAATATTCTCAAGAGGTTATGAATTAATAAACGATTTAAAGAATCCTTTGCTGAGTCCCAATTTTTGGCCCCGTTGCCATCCATATGCTCGTCGTCTGTAATGATAGCCAATCCTCCACATCTTTCCATTATACCTACCTACACGCCTGATCCTGTACTCTCTTAAACTAAAGTCACATCTATACTGCAAGTGTCTTCTGCCTCAATGGCTTCGCCTTCCATGATGCCATACACATAGCACTCACCAATAAACCGAAATTTGCCATTACCCGCCAATCGCAGAGTCGACGGCAGCGCACAAGTCTCGAAGACATAAACAACGTCTCCTTTCTTGACATACCCAGGGAGCAGCCCCAAGTACCCCTTACTAGTGATGCCCAAGCGGCGGTTCTTCAGTGCTCGCTTCAAAGCTGTGCGAACCTTTTGAAACGTCTGGCCTAGAGTGCGTGTCCTGAGACTTGAAAGTTCCAAGCCACCTTTCCCTCTGGGCCGTCTCTGACGAACCGAGTAGGTCTGCACTGGGACTGACGGTGACTGGCCGGTCGTTTGGTCGAGTAGAAAACTGAAGACTTCAGCAAAGGATTCAGGGGATCTGAGCGTCCCGTCATCATTCTTGCCAGAAACAAGCGATTTCCATAAAGGGGTAAAGACATTATACTCAGATCCAGTACGCCTTAACTGAGAAATAAAAGCCACAGCCGCCAGAAGCGTCTGATTCTCTGTAGTTGGGTTCTCATTGGAGAGATCCGGGTCGGTAAATACAGTGTCGATCTCCACAAGCGTGTCGAAGAAGACCCCCCGTATGGTTAACTCGTTCTTCTTGCCATTGATCCTGATCATAAGCTGCTTGCTTTCTTTTTCGCGGAGCGTGAATTTGGCGAACGATCCGCTTGCTTGATATACGCTATGCGCGAACTCTTCGCCGAGAGGATACATGCGAGGGGGCACCCTCCAGTCAGGAACCCAGGACGGCAAATCTGATGATTCATGATCCAAGGCTGCCAGTACTATCGTCAATCTCATCCCTATGTTTGGCTCCCTGAACAGATGATGGATCGTCATGTTGATGTGCAAGTCCACTGCGATAGAATCCGTCCTGTCGTTCTCAATCCCGGCCTTTTTGTCTCCATGCTCACGGATTCCAAGCAAGCCACGTATCCTATCTTTGGGATGATTCGCTCAATGAGCCGCAATGCGGAACTAGACCCATTTCCAGCTCCTCCTAGCCAGATGACTGTGCTACGTGCGTGCTCATAGATCCTGCCCATTAGAGGAATTTGTTTCTTCTTTTCTGCCCCGTCGTCCTGGTTGATGCAGATTTGGTCAATCCACATCATGATGGAGTTGTGGGGCTGTCGGAACTGCTTCAGCGCAGCCTCAAGGCCTCTGGTGATCCTTTTCTCGTGGCCATCACATTCAATAGTTGCCTCAAAGAGTGGTGGACCCCAAGTATAGCTCAGAGCAGTGTAGCAGAATGGGGTAGTCAAGTCGCTCGTCGAGACACCCCACTGCCTCGTATAGTCGAGGGCCAAGCGGTCACCGTCGAGCCAGCAATGATGAAGAGCGCCCTGTAGTGTTTCGCTGCCGGACCCTGGCTTTATCTCCAAAATACGAGTCTCATAGTCCCCCTGAATTGTTTTGTATAGTGCTTTGCCGCTTGATACTCCTTGACTAAGCGTAGTCACGGGAGGTTGCTGTCGATTCTGTGAGTCCTGTGACATGATGGCGTCCCATACATCTGGTGGAATTCCTACTGCCTCAGCAGTGACTGGTTCGGCTCTAACAAAGAATGAACCATCGTTGTTGTAGTGCTTAATGGTTCTCACTGCAATATCGAAAAGATTGAGCCTTTCCTCGTCTGAGTCGGACATTTTCAAGTTGGAGGCTCAAGTTGTTGACAAGGCTCTGATTTGAGAGCCGGAGTCATTAGCCTTCACTCAAACCTGGACTGAAGAAGCACACAAATGTGCTGACCTTCGTCACGAGTTACGTGTCCTCAGTACCTATTGATTGGTGTGGCAGACCTGCAGCCATGTTGGTGGACTGGTGGGCCAACCACTCAGTGGCTCCGGGGCTGTGTACTTGAGCAGGCTCGCGATTACTGCAAAGAGAGAGGGCATGGGTCAAGGAAACAAGGTTTACATAAATTTACTTGTGGTTTATATACAATAAATCTCTCTTTCTTCATACATGAGTGGTCTTCAAACCTGCCGCTACGTGGTACTCAAAATCACGAGGCCGCGATTTATGTACCCATGGTCTAAGAAGCCATTTCCGCTGATTGAGCACACCCTCGCTTATCTGCCATTTTTCGGGCACACATTTGAGGCCTGCCTAGCTAGCAAGGCGTTTTCAACCCCCTATTTTTGAGGAGGGGGGAACTTCGCCACCACCCCAATTTCACCTCAACCACCTCAAATCCACCCCAGAATCTCCTCCATGTTCTAGTTATATTCAACAGTCCTCTCCTGGAATCTGACCTGCTCTTTTAATTTTACCAGGGTCTATGGATATATCGTTCTTGCTGCGGCAGTGGATATGGATACTGGTTAGTAAAACTGGTCCCTTTTGATACCCAAATGACTCATCAAAACTAATACTTTGCGGAACAGCCCTTGATAACCCGAAGTCCGTCACCGAGACAATTTGTTCCCCTTGGGGGCTATCCTGCTCCTCAAGGGTGAATTCAGGATTACAGTCACCTTTGTTCTGTCTCACTCCAGACACTACTCAGGGGCTGGACCGCGACAATCCGAACTCTCCTATTTTGTTCTCGTGTTCATCTCGATTAGGAGGCTCCTTGTCTTCCTTCTCGAATGAGCATAGGCGATATTGTGATAACGGTGCGGCACTCATGACCGTAGAATCTCCCCTTCATACTCGGGCCGGGGAGGACTTTACAAAGGCAGCCGACGCGCTCTTTCAAATCCTTTTGGGGCTTGGTGGTGAGGGCCGGGACTTTCCCCGGCACGAAAATCCGCTTCGAAAACAGGTATTTCACACTCAAAGTAAGTCCAGCCCGTTCACTTCTACGAGATAAACACTGTGGATGCAATAATACGCTTTCAACAGACGCCGAAGACGAAACATTCGTATGGCTCATAAGAATCGAGGCACTCTTGGAGAGAATATACGAACGCTTGCGGTTTCTTTACTCTCGACTAGCCGTCTACACCATCACATGTTTCTGGTCCTACTCCGAGTTTTCGGGACGCATAAGGCCTCCATGCACAACAATGCCGTGGACAATCTGGCCTGCCTTGGTTGTTCTCTGGGGAGTCTGCTGGATGTTCTATCCCTCTCCCAGCAAGACCCGTGGTGAAACGAGTCTGGACAGTCAGGAACATCTTGAATACCGGCTCCAACCTGAAGAACTCAACGGTAAGTATCCTCAACTCTGCTTAATTTTCATTCTGGCTCATTATGACTTGTTAGAAGAGTTGCTTTGGTTGGAGTTATCTGGAGTCCACCCAATTTCCCAGTCTTTTGGGGATTACTCATTCTCCGAGGAATGGTGGAATCCTCATCAACCCAGCACAACCGATGATTCGCAGACTATGCCTATGAGTCACGATGCGGAGCCCTGTCCCCCAACTTTAATAAGCCAGCCTGCCCCGACAACCACTTTCGACACAGATCAAAGGACCACGACTCCTCCCAACACAGGTTTGGCTTCACAGCATGATTTAGTACCTGGCATTCAACGACAGACTCAAAGCCAGTGGAGCGGGTCGGGAACAGAGGCTGAGTGCGTATATTCAAACTTAGTGTAATGCACAATAACTGACTGAGCCGACCAGGCCCATTGCTACGAACCCACTCAAATGTCCGCTCTGCGACAAAGTACTTTCAAGACACGATTCCCTCAAACGCCATCAGCAGACACAGCATAATCGGGAGGTGGAGGAGCATCTTTGTCCCCACAAACCGTGCAAGCGCTCAAGACAAGGATCTGGCTTCTCTCGACCTGATGGACTCCGACGACACCTGACAGCGTGCAAGGTACGGCGCAGAAGGGTCCTCACAGTGGTTCCTGAGGCCGTGGACAGCCGGCCAGAGAGCGGAACCGAGACGAGGGAAGACAGTCAAGCACGCAGTTCCAGCCATGACACTGGTGGCCCGGAAAGCTCCAATGATGCAAGCAACCAACAGTCTTCCTCCAACAGCTTGATTGTTGGGTTAAGAAGGCGCCTTGCAGAGGCACAAGAAGCCAGTGACAGGGCGAAATGCGAGTATGAAGAAGCGCAGAAAAAGGTGGCAAGCTACAAGACGACAATCGAAATGTTGGAAAAGGAACACGAATCATGAGACCATACTGACCAACATGGGTCGCTGGCGGCCAGATCGTCAGGGGAACTCCAGGGTGCTTGAGTATCACGACACACTCATTAGAATTTGTTTGCGGATTTTTATGAATGGCTACAGCACTTCTTTCCCCGAATTGAAATTTTGGGAGAAGGATGAGAGACAATAGATTCGGATATAAATACATCTATGCGCTTGTTTCGTACTTACTCCTCTTCCTCAGCTTTTCACCAAACACCCAAAAACACCAAGGAATAGGTGCCATTAGAAACGTACAGCTGGCCAAGATGGTGGTTGCCCAACCCGCACCTAGTGACTGAAACATGCGCAACGCAAACAGTGGAAACGCGAAGCCCAGCGTGTACCTACTGAGCATCATTGCACCATTTGCCGAAGCACCATAGAGAGGTCCATAAGAGTCTAGCATGAAGAGGTTTACTCCCGCATAAATAAGCAGAGAGCCCACCATCGACAGGCCTTGGAAAAATACGGGGGCGAACCAGTGGATGCGGTATTGAGCTGTCCAACCGGCAATGAAAAGACTTGTTGGGAGGAGAATACTGCCCAGCATGGCAGGTACCAGACGGTTCTTGGGGTCGAGAGGCTCAGTATCATCGTGGGTTCTTTGCCATCGTGTGAGACGTTTCTGATAGAAGGAAAAGTCGATCAGGACAAAAGGACCGCAGGCGATAAAAGTTCCAAGGGTAACGCCAAGATACGAAAGGGATTCGCTGGTTTTGTCGAAATCGTAGTAATGTCGAAAGATCCAGGGAACTGAGGTGACAAAGGTATACAACAGTCCAAAGATGAAGCCATTGTACATGCTAACGAGTGTGACGATGGGTTCCGTGAACAGCATGTGTAGAGGCCTTAAAATGAGGACGGTGAAGAAGTGTCGAATTGTCCTTGTGACGGATGTCTGCTGAGAGGAAGTATCTCCGAGGCCCATTCTTATAGCTCGACGGCGGAGGACAACCTTTTTATAAGTCTCCTTGGTGAATAGAACTGGGATGTAGAGACCAACGGTGGTCATTATAGCCACCCACTGCGTCCATCGCCAGCCTTTGGATCGTACAATGAAGCCACCGATCAGAGGAGCAATGGTCGAGCCAAGAGACGGGATGGAGTAGTAGATACCAAGACTGGCTCCACGATATCGAGGTTCGGAATAGTCTAGGATAGTAGCCGAGACGTTGTTGATGTTTGGTGCGGCGAACACGCCAGCGAAGAAGCGGCATACAATTAAGCTGACCACGTTCTTGGAGAATCCCGACCCAACCATGAAGAGGAGAAAGATTGGAGTTGTGGCCACAAACACAGTCTTTCTCCCATAAGTCTCTGAAAGAGGAGCACCGACGATTGGGCCACAAGCCATGCCAAGGTTGTACATTGACAGTGGGAGGACAGCCACCAGCCTATTCTGATGGAATTCTTCCTGGACGGCCTCTTGGGCAGGGGCGTAGATTGCACCGGCGAAGCAGCTAGCAAAGGCTAGTGAAGTGATGCTTGCGATGCTGAGGATGCGCACAAGAGCTGGAAAGTTGCGAGGGTTATCCGGGTCATCAGGGCCAGTCCAATCGTAAGCAGCATTCATCCGTCTTATGATCTGGTGCGTGTCTGTCGGCGGAGGAGCCATGTGTACGCCTCTTCTGGTCGTTTCGACCATTTCTGGTTGGGTGGTGGCCTCCATGGTGAAGGCTAGCTCTGCAATTGGGTAACCGGATAGTTCAGGTGGAAAGTACTGAATTAATTAATTTCTAATAAGGAAGAAGTGGTTTTGTGACATACGCCTTGTCGTTCACGCCCTGTGCTCGGTCAATGGCACAACTCGCCGATCCTCGAGTTGATCTTTTTCCAACTCGGCAAAATGGAGACTCTCCCCGGATGGTTTTTATATGACGTCTACCTAACAGCAATCCGATTGGTTATGACTTTTTGTCTTGGCTATTGATACAACCTTAATGGGTCTCGGCTTTCAAGTTCGTTCGTGATATTTCGGACTTTGATTGCTCTGGTCGGTGACAAATTAACCGAGGCCGGTCTACAAATGCACCGAGCCGCAAAATCATCCGGACCCCTGGTCTGGGATTTATTCTCGGTCTACTTCTATAACCCTTTAAAGAACCGCGATATTTCATCCAGAGTTTCTTCCCTCCTCTCCATCCATGGGAAATGCCCGCATTTCTCAAACACCACCAACTTGGAGCCCTCGATGCCTTCCTTGGTCGCTTGTCCTTGAGTAGGAGTACAAATAGGATCTTGTCGGCTGAATATCATCAAAGCCCTTGCCTTGACTTGTTCCAACTGTCCCTCCTGACATTTGCCTTGCCGATATTTGCCATGTAGCATCTGATAATTCCACAATGGGGCCTCTTTCAAACCCGCCAGTGGAGATGCCGATGCACAGGAAGGGTCGTAAAAGTAAACCGGAAGGAACTTTTTAATCGTCTCGGCGAATTCAAAGTCGGAGAGGTCGTCCCAGGAACTTGTCCATGCTTCGAGAGCAGTGTGAAACCGAGGGTCCTTCCTCTTCTGATCGAGCACAGCTCCAATAGATTGGGTATCATCAAAGTCTTCCAACTGGTGATTTAGAAGGACTAGATTGTCGACCATTTCTGGATACCGGATGGCATACCAAAGAGCTATTGTTCCACCTCCAGAATGGCCAATCAATCGGGGAATGGTGTCCAGTTTCAACTCTTGGCGCAGAGCTTCCACATCATCGACCAGATGCCAGCTCGTCATGAATTCAGAATTTCGTCTGGTGGATCTTGCATTACTTCTGAATTCAAGATAGATCAAAGAGAAGTTTTCTTCGAGGCCGGCGAGACCATCTTGGAGATAGAATGAACCAATCCCCCAAGCCGGGGGTAGAATGATGACGGGTGGTCCACTACCACGAACGATGTAATGAAGGAGAAAGCCGTCACATGTACGGAACAGATGTTCACCTGGCTCAGGAATGGAAGAAGCCGTCATTTGGGAGGATGATTGAGAAAAGTCAAGGTTTGATAATTAGATGAGAATAATAATATCGTAATGTTTCAGCTCTTTCAAATAAAACATTCACTGTAGGATTCTATTTGGTTGGGGCACAACAAAAAGAGGTAATCAAAGCCATCCTTCGGGTTCCGAGTTCCTAGTCTCCGATTGGCTAGGGGAGTATTATGGTGACCTTCAACACTTTGAACCCTTGTCCCTAGGGCAATCACTGCACACTAGTGATGTCTTACAAATCAAGCGAAAGGGTGTTGCCCCTAGGAGTATGACTTCGGACAGCTCCCAATCACAGCGCGCACAAATATCCTTATAGTAAACATGATAGGATGAATTTGGTCTATTCCAAGGATCTAGATTAAGAGCCAATATAACGCAAACTACATGACTACCTAACCCACATGCTCCCAGTCTCACTACTCCGAGCTACCCTGGATAACCTGAACGAGTCCCTTCGGAGCATCTTCAGCAAACAACAACTCAGCGGACCCCATGCTCCTTTCAATCAGGTTTCTTCCACGCTTAAACATACCCTTTTCATACTCGGCAACAGCACGGTCCAAGCCACCATCAGTTCCAAACTCGAGAATCTTCTCCAGAAGAACGAGAGAGTCAAACATGGCACAGTTGACGCCTTCTCCAACAAATGGAGTTGACACATGAGCCGCGTCACCGATCAGAGTGACTTGAGGGGCATTTTCCCAACTGAGAGAGTCAGGGTCCATGTGGTAGAGCGGCCAGTAGCGGAAGCCACCCTCGCTGTTCGCGATGATGCTCTTGAGCTCATCGTCCCAATCTGCGAAGTATTCCGGCTGAGACAGGAAGAAATCTCGGGCCAAACCACCGTTGTTAGCGACAAGGTCGACGATTGAGTTGTCGATAGCAAAGGCATTCTCTTCCACTGTGAGGCCGAGATAGATTCGATAGGAGCCGTCGCTCATTTGCTGAACGGCCAAGTGCTTCCTTGATCCAAAAGCAAGCATGCTTCCGTGGCCGACCCTGGCTTCAACTTCAGTGTAAAAGGGGTTGCCAGGCGAAATCTTGCCCTCGATGTAACTCTTGCCCGAGTACTGGGGCTTTGCGGAAGTGAGCTGTACAACGTCAGTCTTGTTATAATCCATAAATATTAAGAACAAGGCAAGAGTAACTTACCAGGTGCCGGACTTTGCTCCAGACCCCGTCGGCTCCAACCACCAGACGGAAGCCGGTAGCATTACTTCCATCGGCAAAGTGAACAACAACATCTCCCTTGACATCCCTTTCCACTCGTTTCACCGCCTTGTTCCACTGAATCTTATGCGAAGGAATCGAGTCGAGCAGAAGTTTGCGAAGCTGAACTCGATCAATCTCGGGCGCATCTCGTCCCTCGCCAAACTTGACGAGCTGCTTGCCCGTCTTGTCAGCAACCTGGGCTACGGTTGCATCACGACGGGCGAGCTTCTCAAACTCGGCAGATAGCCCTCCGCGCTTGAGTGCTTCTTGACCTGTCGCTCCGTGGATGTCAAGGGAGCCACCTTGTCCCGGGGGAGAGTTTTCAGAGATGTTGCGTTCGTAGACAACGTAGTCAATATTGTTGCATTCAAGAAGACGGGCTAGAGTGAGACCGCTGGGGCCACCCCCGATAATCGCAATTTGAGGTGCCATTGCGAGAGTGATGTAGTGTGGTAAGAAGGGTGTGACGTGGAGGAGGTTGTGAACTGGTTTGGATAAACTCCACACTTTGGAAGAGCATGGGACAACTATATAATACAATGAGATGAAACCCGTATAAGACCCGTCATTGCCAAAATCTGAGCACATCATGATCGTCCTGGATCAATTAAACATACGAAGTTGAACCCAAAATCGCGATAGAGGCGTCCAAACTGATGCCCCTGATTGGACAAGCCCGGACACTGGACCGTTAGTCGTGGCGTAAGCTCCGGCTTCCACGACCATGAGTGGTCAGTCCCGGAAAAGACGACTCACCATTCCGGGGCGGACCAATGAAATCGATCGTAAGCAAGCCAGGCGTCCTTGACCGGGATCCGGAAAGGCCGACTCTCTCCTCTTCAACACATCGACTTATGTCCCCTGGAACGAGCATGGATGATAACCCATCCTCTATGGTCTCCAAGCTACCAGAGCTTCCCCGATTTGCCGTGAGTGCTCCGCCTGCAGGTGTGAAGTGCCTGGTCACTAACCAGGAGGAGCAGTGTGATTTCTGTCGCGAGAAGAAGATCAAGTAAGTTCCCTTTTGTTTCGTTTGTCACAAATGAGCCGCTCATTGACTTGGTCAGATGCTCCAAAGAACTCCCAAAGTGCTCAGCCTGCAGTCCGTGGCCGGGAGAATGCATATACTCGAAGCAGGGAGTGGCAGTGAAGAGCCGTATCCCGAAGGCTGGGTAAGTGATGTTACCATGCCCAACTTGGCAATAAGATTGACAGTCACAAAGGGACGATGAGGAGAGGCTGCCTCAGCCTACAGCCATACTTGAACCCCTCGGAGTCGAAGGACGGCTCCGGCGCATCGAGAACAGTTTGGAACTTCTGACCAACTCTGTAAATCAGTTGCTCATCGCCTCCGGCGGCAGAGGAGCACCTCGTACAGGTAGTGCCTCTAACGAAACTGGGAACCTGAACCCTACCCCAGAAACGGAACAACGCTCGCCCGAACAAATACACCCTTTCTCGTCTCTAAACGAAGCAGCAAGAATACTTCAATCCTTCCAAGACAAGTCAGGGCCTTCGACCGAGCATCAACAAGCCCAGTCAAGCTTACAAGGTCTTTCCGATGTGTTCACAGACGTTTCACTTCAGCATGGAACTATCCAGGAGGCCGGGTCAGGTCCAAGGTTTTATATACCGACGAAAGAGACTGGCTACGCCTTGATGGGCCAGTTTTTGAAACACTTGGAGCTTGGGGATTTCATGTTCATGACCCCCTCAGACGAAACCCTACGTCAGGTCTTGTTTGAGCCAGACACTGTTTCTGTCAAGGCATGGGTTGTATTTGTCAACTATATCCTCCTGGCCATGGCGACTGGGAACGACCATCATGCCCATGCCGCTACGGCCTTCAGAAGGAATATGCGCCTCGCACTAGATGACGCCAAAATCTTCCTGGAGCCGAGCGATGTCAATATTCAGACCTTGATATTGCTTGCCCTGCATGGAGAAGACTTTGCACTCCCCAACATGTCATGGATGCTTACGGGACAAGCTTGCCAACAAGCTCAAGTGCTCAGATTGCACTCAGTTACAAACCCCGACGTCTCATCGCGACAGCAGCAACGCCAGTTATGTCTATTCTGGGCATTGTTCATGGCAGACAAGTCGTGCTCGTTAGCATTTGGACGCCCAGTGTTTCTCCCTACAGCGTCCTTCCAAGATGTGCCTCTACCACAGTTTGAATACCTCCAGCAGTATCATGCGCATCAATCAAAAGCCCAATCAGCAACTTCAGCATTTGGGGCATACTTATTCCTGCAGACTGTTCATTTTTCCAAGCTAATAGGATATGTCCTCAACCCCAAGGGTGGCAGCTCAGAACGAGATACGCTACATGGCCTACTGGACAGCTGGTATCAGCAAACTTACGAGGTAGGTTTCGCTAGCGACTATGAAACATCAATTGACTGAAAGTCCATAAGCTTCTTTCTCAAGCTCGGGACTCTGAGACAGAATCTGGCAACCCAGGCCAGTGTCGTGAGATGTCCTTGGGTATTCTATCTGTCCAATTTCGGTACTTGACTACCTGTATCATTCTCGCAAGCTCCAGCCCAGCGAATGAAGATATACGAACTGCCCACGCAAGACAAGCCATATCGCTACTTCCAAATATGGTCTCTAATTGGAATCAGATGTACAACCCAGCAGTATGGTAAGCACCCGCGCCGATGCCTAGTAACTCGACCAAACAGTTAATTTGCCGATAAAGGGAATTGCTATACTTTCCATTCACTCCGTTCTTTGTTCTGTTCGGGAATATTATGAAAGATCCGTCGTCTTCAACAGTATCTCAGGATCTTGAACTACTGGCAACAACTAAAACATACTTTGCACGAATGCGCACTCAGCTATGTGTGCTTGCTGGTGTCTCTTCCAAGTTAGAGCATACTGCTGGAGTATTTCTGAAACTTGCGCAAGAGCATGTCAATAAGCTTAGATCTGCATCTCCGACAAGCCAGAGGCCGCAGGGTGACACGACGGCTGCCTTGCCCTTGAGCATCACCCACTTTGACCAAGAACGCTTCTCGTTCCCGGACACTCAAGGGGACCAGCAGACATCAACCCTGGGAGATATAGACATCGAAACATTTCTTCATTGGTTGCCTCAAAATATCCCTGAGGAGGTGACGGTAGATGTCGGTTTGGAAGAGGAGTTTGCAACAGAGGCTCTGAGACAAGAGACCCGTGGCATGAAACGAAACTTTGACAGCACATTTGACTGGTTCTCTTGGAACACGTATTATTCCAGTGGGACAATATTGTAGTCTATTCACCGCTCTTAGTCCAAGATATAATCGATTTCTGCCAAAGTTTTCTTTCCTGACGGTGGGTCAAGAGTAGAGAATGGCAAGCGTGTTCGCTTAGAGCTATGGTAACAGATTTGATTGATATCTATTTACAACACACGGAAGACAACAGTCATACTCCGTTAGTCGTGCTCAATCTAACAGGATGAGTCTTCGGGTTCAATAGTCGCTGCGTTAGCATCCTTGGTTGGTTAGCTGTCATCAATAGCCCTCTTTAACCGCAGCTGAAGTGAACCAACAGGAGAATAAAGATTTTGGCTAAGCAATAGTTTAATATCAACCACAGTCGCTTCGGCCGGGACGGAAGAGACAGGCGGAAATAGGGGCCGAGAAAGACGGTCTTGGTCTTCTGGCTCAGTTACCGTATCGACTCAAGACATCCGGACTGGACGGTGTGTCTAAGTACCCTTCTTAATGCTCGCTTATTGGCAATAGACACATAGACTGTTGTTAAAGACCTTCATAATAGGAAGACTGTGGGATAGCCAATAGGGCACTACGGAGGAGAGATTGACAGGGATACTTCCAGTCCGAATGTATTGAGTCGATCCGGTATCCCATCGAGGACCAGGCTTAAACTATAATAAAGAACACATTTTCAACACATTATAACATTATATCTCAGTATTAACCCAGTAGCTTTTCTGGCTGGGTGTCATGGGAAGATCAGTTCTCCTCCTGAACGGTATGTTCGTCTGCGAAGTTGTCAACATGGAGGAATTGAGATCCAGTAGAGGTATTTCGAGTCTCGCAGCTGGTGTTGCTATGCAAGCAAAACTTGATATCAGCTTTTAGGTTATCTATATTTTATTTCTGTACCAGGAGCTCAAACCCTGATGTGTTCTTAAGCATTAAAATGTTCTTAGGCATTAAAAACAACCCATCAGGACTCGTTTGTTGACATGGCGCCATCAGTTTCATCACGGTCTCAACGATAGGGCCAAACAGGTGGTCGGCGTAATATTACGCCG